>JAVQJL010092498.1:0-21814 GCA_036024295.1 Nannoperca obscura
AGTTAGTGCCACACTCTTAGGAAGTTGATTCTAATCAGGTGATCAGTATAATCTAAACAATCATGTTTCTCCGCTCTGAAAATGTCCAAAGCCTACAGTGGTGGTTGCATGGCAATAAGCATACAGGTATGTATTGAGCAAATAAGAAAGAGACATTTAAAATCCTCCCAACTTCCTGTATAAAATCTCGAAAGTGCCAACGGAATGTTTTTCTTTGTCTTGCTCAGAAGCGACACCTAATCCACAGTTTATTATGAACCACACATTTTCCATCACGAGACCCATATGAATTTTATTTTCACCTGATAATCTGCTAAGCGACAAGCCATTTGCGGATGTTAAATGGAGACCTGATACTGTGAAGTTCTGTGAAAAATCAAGCACAAACAGTTGTTTGATGAAAAGCAGATGCACAGAAACAAAACAAAAAGTAAGCTGTAAAGTTGATGTACTATGTGGCAAAACCCTTGTGGTCATATGACCTGGGTGTCTGACATACAGTCATAGCTTCCAAGGCTGATAACTGAGAGGCGGCGAGGTTATGGGAGGCCTGAAGCCTGTGCGTGAGCGGTTTGGTCAGACAGGCTCCATGTGCGAGTGATAAAAGCTGTAAAACCATCCAAACAAAAGGCATATGAGATGACATCTCTATCTGTGAGGACCTCAACATTCTCACAATGATAAGGCCAGGCCATGTGTGCCTGCATCAGGGTCTGGCAGACTGGGGTCAACTCCGCCACTTAAGCCCAGTCAGTGACTCAGTAATTACTCAGAATCACCATTCTGAAAATACCGGATAATATGAAATACTTAAAAATATACAGTATATTAAATCTCTATTTAAAAAGATTAATTTCAATACAACAATTAAAATATCACCACTCTGAAATATTATTTTCTTAATCGTTTCATGTTGTAGTGTAGGATTTTGGAGTTATGGTGAAGAGAAATTATGAATGTTTGTGCTAGCTAACAGTGATGCTGGTTCATGCATTCCCCTGCAGAAAGCTATTGAGAGCTGCAGCAAATAGTGTGTAGTCACAGCCCACAAGCAATCATGGAGATCTAAGTCAAATACCCCTATTCCCCAACATGGCACAACAAAGGTTTTCCCAGCAGCCACTTGGTATTCCGTGCGGAGAACTTGCGTGAAGATGCCTCAACCCACACCGGGGTGAAGCCTCTCCTCTTTATATCAGGCATTGTTTTACATATGTCTGTCTTTTGTTTTGAAGTCCAGAGATTAAGACCCGCCAGGAACAAGGTAATCCTCAAAACAATCCAGGCAATTAAGACGATTAAAAGATAAGATCAATTTATGAAATGTGGTAGTTTAATTATCTATAGACTCCAGAGACATGTGGGTAATTAACAAGGCATGATGGGTGTAAACACCAAGCATTCACATGGGAGACACGCTCAGATGGACCCGTGTTTTGTTCATTCACTCACACAAGATCAAATCACAGTGTTTTGACACAGACCTTAGACTTACAGTAGATTGCTTATTTGCTTTAACCAGATGTCACCCAACTAGATGTGTACAAATATTAGCATTTGGTGACAAATAAGTAAAGGAACCAGAAGCCAGATTACATGCTGGTGTAGCCAAGAAAGCCTAGCACGATTTATCTGGTGGTCAGTGTAAAAAGAAATGCAGCTAATGCCATCCCTATGAATTGCGTCCATATATCTTCTATCTATACATTCTATGGCAGCATTCATTTACACCCATTTTATATAGCAAGGTGGAAAGTAAAGGTATGGAGGTTGGTTAAGTAGACTACTTACTTGCAAGATCAAGAAGCACAACATTAACTAACTACTGTACAGTCATTTGTGGGCATCCAGTTCTCCCTCTCTCTCTATCTCTCTCTCTCTCTTTTAAATGGATGGAGACTGTCCGCTCGGAAAATACAACCATGTATGTTGTCTGTGCAAGCAGCTTATTAAGACCCATATTTATGTTAAGTGGTGATCTTTAAAGAGCACCAAAGCCTCATTGACTTGTTTTAACTTAAGTTGAGTCACGTAACTAACATTGTTATTTTAACCCAAACCATGACCTAGCCAAGTAGTTTTGCTGTCTAAACCTAAACAAACTGCAACCGTTTCGCATTGTTAAACACGTGTTGTTGTTACCATGTCAACGACGGTCCGAAACACTTATATATGCCATTTTGGGAGTTATTGACAAATGACCTAATTTGTCGTTTAGGTTGCAGGACTTGGATGCCATGTCCTGGATCCTATCAGAGTGTAGGGTAACGTTAGCAACTTTGTCTGGCTCTCTATTGGATTTGGCAAAGTTTATACTCACCAAATCTAAATTTACCCTAGAATTTAAACCCCGATTATTTTGTGTTCCCAGTACCTCCAGTAATGAAGCTCATAGTGTCTACTGGCCTGTTTCAAAACTGTATTGAGAGCAGAAATCAATATTCTAGGTTGTAGGCGTATTAGGAATCCCTGTATCACAAGAGCACCAACTGGATTAAATAAAGTTCAGCATGAGGCCAAATTCATTCAGTGTGAGCTGAAAAAGTTCAAGTGTCTGGAGACTGTATTCTCTTACTGTTAACAATTAACATTTCAAAAGTTAAGCTTGGGGAAACAAACAAAGCAAGTTTTTTTCATTGTACACATGAAAAAAAGAATCATGTTTTCTGATGGAAATATGGATTCCAAAGGACACAATACAATACAGCTGTATTTGTGCATTGTTTTTAACAGTGGCATTGTGTTGCAATTGTTATTTGATTTTCTCCTGGTTTCGCACACACGACGATGATAAACACACGACTTAAACCTGATATTACAGTGAACCATACGAAAACACTTTTTGGTGAGCCAATCTCTTCATTTAAGGGACTGGGTACGGGAAGACTTTGACGTGATGTAATGAGTCAGCTGGTCCTGCAGCCTTGCAGAGCTTGGTCTTCTGGAAGTCTTTCCAGTTTCTTACAGCTTTATCTTATTTACCTGAGGGAATTGATATTTTTGAGATAAAATATGCTACATTGTTGAAAACTATCCAAACCAGAGGCATGGGCAGCCCAAACTCCCATTTGCAGTATACAGTATAAATGTGAACCAGTGGAGGTAACTGAACTTTGCATGCAGAGAATTATAAATATACTAGCATGCCTTGGATTCGGTCTTGAGTTGTTTTGCCTTCAGAGCACGCGTGACTGATAAGAATGAAGAGATGATAGCTGCGATAGAAAGCCCTGTACTCCAAATCTAGAGCTCAACAACTGCAGCTGAGCTACAGAGACTGGTCTGGGCAGACTGGGAGCATTTATTGACTCCTCACTATAAGCCAGCAGTATTTCTACAAGCGATGGAAGGGAGAACCATGCAAGTTTAAACATGAGGAGGCTTAGGGTTACGTTATCATTGCTATCGATTATTATAACATTGGACTCTGCGAAGTAATAGCAGACATTTGGGAGCATCACAACAAAGTCTAACAAGGCAACAAATAAGTGGTCACAATCAAGCAAGTAAAGTAGGTAAATGTTGAACCAAAAACTTGGTTTGTCAACTGTGTTAGCTATACAACAGTTATGGATGTTTGTAACCATAGGAGCCAAATACATTTTTGCAGTGGGTACCCAAAACATCTAAACATACAAAAAGCATAAAGTTGAAATGTTGACCATAACGCCCATTTGATGACACTTTAATGCAGCTGACATTATGGGCTCACCCACCACAAGTGTACATGTGTAGATTTTGTATTGTTTTATTAAAAACGTACTTATTGATGGTTATTCATTGGCAAAATGTGT
This sequence comes from Nannoperca obscura, assembly GCA_036024295.1. NCBI lineage: Eukaryota > Metazoa > Chordata > Actinopteri > Centrarchiformes > Percichthyidae > Nannoperca > Nannoperca obscura. The sequence continues at coordinate 3,795 of JAVQJL010092498.1, forward strand.
TTTTTGTTATCTCACTTTGCAATGGCTTTGGTTTGAAAGTTGCTCTGTGCTAGTTTTACATGCAGGCTGCAGATCACAAGGCGATCCAAAATGACTTTAAGAAACCACGTGGTTGAATACAGGAAAGTTTAGCTCACAGTTAAAACTCTGCTTTGACATTGTATGCATGCTTCTGTTTACCTTCATTAGATAAGAGCCAAGACAATGTCAAAATTGCCCGTGGGAACTATAGATCCAGAGCACCCATTGAATCAGCACCTGTGATAACTTCAGATATTATCAGCAGTAATTTTCTAGCAATAGTTTGCCTTTGTTTTCTCTTCCAAAAGAGGTTTCCAAAAATAGGAGTTTGTTTAAAACTTGTATGAGTTTTGCTGAGTCTGCTAGCACATATTCCCCTTTTTAGAGAAGTTGGGTCCTTCTTGTTTCAGCAGTTATTTTGGTCAGTTTAATGTTATTGTAAGAGATAGAAAGTATGGTCAACACCACAGCAAAAAGACAAGCAATAAATTGAAATAATCCCAAGTTTCCCTTTAAAGTATTGGTGGAGTTTGAGAAAGGACATCATCCCATGGGGCATCACATATTCTAGGCAAACTTGGACCAACTTCGACACCTCCGTTTCAGTTTGTTCTGGGAATGTCATTAACTTATCCATGATTGAAATATGCATTATTTAGTAGAACACCTTATATGTAAGCCTTTGCAAATATTTCCAAGGTGGCATACAAGACTTTGCGATTTGTTTAGCTTGACATAGATGGTGACTGTTTTAGCTTCCTCTGAGGGAAAGTGAAAAGGTCTTTGTGTGTGTGTGTGTGTGTGTGTGTGCGTGTATGTATTTTCTTTGAGTGGATGAGAGCACATTTAACTGCCACCAGCTTACGCTAAAATCAGCCACGCTCTGCTCCACATCGACTGAGTTCAACACTACACACTGCAGCCAAAGGTCAGTGTTTAAAAGGCAAATATCTGCTACACTGTAATATGATGAACTAAAAATAATGCAGTAAAATAATTCTGTAAATGTAAAACACAGAAAGCTGCTCTTGCTGATCTCTCCAGTCACACGTTGTGGAATTCTTGCTTATTCCCTGATGAAAGTAGGATGTGGAGGCTCATTCATTTAAATGCTAGGTCAGGCCTTCACCATGTAAGGCTGTTTTTCCACCCGTCCTCTCATCGTGACCTGGCACTATCTCAGCATTCATTTCTTTAAAATGCTCAATTGAGCCTTTTCTGGCATTAAGTGATTGGACCTCTGCTCCAGATCACACAATGTTGCCTGTTCTGCAAAGTGTCCATTTATAGGTTTTGGGGCCCCTTATGTTGTCATTCATCCTCTCTCTTACTAATCATGTTGTGTTGTTTTGCCAGCGGTAGTGTTTCCCTACATCTGTTTCTGATTCCTCGGGGGGAAGCGGGGAAATAAATGCATCTCTATCAGTAAAGATTTAGAGGGAAAGGGTAATTGAGATATGGGGATGTAGGTATCATATTACTTTTGTAAAAGCATTTATTTCGAGAAAGAGTAATGGCTTGCTTCAACTTTTTGATCTATGTAGGATGTTAAATTATTTTGTTTCACTCGCTTTTCACCATACTTTATGCTCTCTAGCTCTCTAGTTATTCCCCTCCCTGGTTTTAAAGGACTTGAACGTTGTTTGGGGGTTTTGGCCTACTGGTCATTGAAACCAATATGTAATGGAAAGAGTTTCACCAAAATCATTAGGTTTTTTGGGGGATCCGTTTGGCGTACATGCTTTACTTTGCAGTATGTCGAGAAATCACAGACAAAAGTTTGAAAAAGCAATTCCAAAGCATGGTGGATTAGTTGTTTTTTGGCCACTTGGGGGAAGCAGGAAAATCCTATGAAAATATCAAAGTCAGTCCCCTTTTCAGTTCTTTCCAACTTCCTTACCCTGACTGAGGCTCTCAGCCTCAATCCCACTGGTTCCTACTGAAGACATCAAAACATTGGTCCTTGTTTGTTTCTGAATTATATTTTATTTGTTTATACAATACTATATATAGGCTACAGTGTCACTCCCAGATGGAGACATTTGCCCCAATGAGTAAGTGCTCTATGCTCTTATCTTGTCTTTTAACTTCCCTTTTTTCTCATGTACTTACTAACATGAGTGGGCAGAAATGATGGAGGTCAAGGGTGAAACAATCCGCATGAGGGAAACTGGGAATGAAATGAGGTCTTTCTATTGCAGACCCTGTTGTGCATCAGCCAAAGTGATGATGAAGTGTGGTCACATACTGAAAACAAGGCCCCTTCTTTCATCACTGCTGTTTGATCTCACTCAACTCTTCTTCAGTCACCTATAACTCTTAGCTGTGAATAATCATTACCTTATTTCGATGTATTTATTTATTTATTTGTTGGTCCTTGATTGAATTCTTTGGTTATAGTGTACACTGGATGGTATCAACTCAACCACCCTGTAACCTTCACACGTTCAATTGTGTGAAATCTTGCTACCTCACCATGCTGCTAACATTGCTGCTCAAAGTTTTACTCCGCGACCACATGCACATCTGTATTTGATGATGCTTTCAAGCTGAGTTCAAGGGAGGGTCACTACAAATTACAAGAAAGGTCACTACATGTTATTATAGAATGACAACAGGTATTTTAACTGATGACAGTGAATTACAGCCATGCCTCCCATAGTGAAGGGGCATTCTTGTACTAAGACATTATCTTTTATTGGCCATTACATATTTTGCTCTGAGACCAAACATTCATTTCAACCCTCTGCCCACATTACTTGAGCAGGAGAAGTATTGCAGTACACAGGGAATATGGCACGTCACCACAGTATCCTGTGTGACATCCCTTGTGGAACAAGTGTGGCTTCTAATTGCACTCAGGAATATGGGTGAATGAGAGGATTCAGTAGAGCAGTGTTAGTTGCTGCCCTCCGCCAAACAAGTAACTTTAGATGACATCAGCTTGTTCATTTTAATTGTCCTCTAATCCTCTCTGCTTTGAAAGAGCTCATGCTAAGCCCCGCGGTAATGGGCTGTCGTAAGTGAGAGTAGATGAGGTTTGGGCTTGTTCGGATAATCAACCAGATGATGAAGAATGAAAAATCTGGGAGGAACAAGTGGGCACTTTCTTTTTCTTTAAATTCCCACAGAGTCCTGCAGATTTGACAATTCTGAGCTTGTTTTCTCATTGACTGAGGGTAATGAAGGCATCCAATGTTATGAAAAATCTGTCTATTCAAGTGTTTTGACTGTCAGCGCTGCAGAGCAAGGGAGATCCCTCTTCTACCTTAATGAGCAGAAGGATACATTTTGAAACGAACTGATTTGGATGAGAAACAAGTGAATGATTTATCTTTAGTGCTACTTCTTTTAAATTTGATTTAGGAAAAATACTTCAAGATTTCGATTAAATAGATTTTAAAGTTAAAACCCTTGAAGGGAAACCCAGGTATTTTTAAACCTGAGCCCTATTTTTCTTTTTACAAATGTTGGGGTTTAAATGACTAATACTTACCAAAAGTTTTGGAATTGATCCGCAAACGGGCTGCAATGTAATCTGAAAAGTACGTCCACTAAAAGTGCTTGTTTTGGACAGAGAAGAGTGAGATCCTTTTGTCTTCCTGCAACAACTCGATCTCTTGTGAGATTTTAAAGCAAAACGTTTCCTTGAGCGACATTTTTGTTTCTGGTTAAACAAAAAGGACCGTACTCTTTAAAAAGTGTTTTGTTTCTGTAGGGATTCTTTCCATAATGTTGTCAGACAATCTGAATAACAATAACATAACAATCTGAGCCTGTCAGTGGCAAAAACAAGCACTTTTAGTGGATGGACTTCTCACAAGCGCAATTGCCCCAAAGGATAATGTTGCAGCCAATGCAGCCTGTTCGTGGATTGTTGACGGAGGAGGTTCAGTTTGATTTGGTGACACCTGTGGCATCTGTTGGTAAAGTTATGAAAGTCTTGATAATGCAAGACCCAGATTTGAACATCTCAATAATTGGAAATCGTAATTTCAGCTTGCTGATTAAAGTATTAGGGGTAAATTAGAGTATTAGGTTTTAAATTGAAACATTTATACTTAATCATGACTGCAGAGTACCTCTACAAAGGTATGATAAAGGTATTCATTTCTGATTCAGGTTTTCGTTTTTTTACTGTGGTTTGTTGACATAAATACAACTGAATGGGAGTAATTTACATAATAGGAAAAAAAGACATAATTTGTAAAGACAGTGCTAAACCAAACCCAGATGCTAATATATTCAGCTTCATTGTAATGAAAATTGAAAAACTTTTTTTTGCATTTTGTTTTGTGTTTTTTATCTTTTATTCCAGCTGCATTTATGTTGCGTGCAAGCATTGTGAGAAAGTTTGTTGTAGAGCTGCAGGGGAACTTTTTAGCGGTAAATTCATATTCTGATTTTATGGATTGATAGACTTTATTAATCCCCAAGGGAAAATGTCAGTGTTGCAGTAGTACAAACGAACAAAAACAAGCATCAACATAACAAGCAAAAGAAAAATACAATTAACAAATAAATAGAGATTTAGAGATATGTATTATGTAAATTATCTATTATTTTCAAAACTTGCACGTGGGTGTAATAGGTTTAATTGCAGAACCTTGCTCAGTTCTGTTGTGCAATAAAACAAATGTGCACAATATGCTACACTGCATTGTCAATGAGGCAATAAATGTAAAACACATGTAAAGAAATGTACTCTTGTGTTTTTAGACAGCTTTACCTACTGTTGCTTTGTTACAAAGCCATGCAGTTGGAAATCGCAGGAGGCAAGCCAAATGAGAGCCTGTTGCTACACACTGCTTACAGTATGGTGCCTTTAATAGATAATGGAAGCTTTGACTTTAATACAGCACTTTGTAAATTAATGTCCTGCTGCTTCTCTATCTGGTGTAGTAGGAGTTATACTTTTATTCTACCAAATATGGCATGCACAGTCCAGTAGCTACTGTGGTTTAAAATCTAATAGCTCTCGTTGGATGAATGGGCTGTAATTTAATAAGCCTAAATACAATATAGAATTAAATATGTTAATATCTGTGTTAATGTTAGTGTCAGTTTGATAAAAAAAAAAAAAAAAGTTGTATTGACTGAAGGGCCAGAAAAAACAATCCAATGAAAAGTAGGAATTTGACCTCCTGGAGGTGTTCACCTCAGATGATATCGTAACAGCTGTATTCATCTTCAGAGTGAACGTGTGAGGGCTGCTCTCTTTTGAAGTGTGAAGGGTAGAGCCAGTCAGTCTTTTCAGGTCAAAGTAATTACAGAGCAGCTTGAAGAGAGAGGCCAGAGAGGTCAGAGAGAAATGCCTGTTGTGGCCTCAGATTACTACCTGCTACAGCCTGACCATGCTCCAGAGGTTACTGTTAATCATGGAAACTGTGTTGGTAAAAAACAATGTTTTACCATGATATGTTTTACTTTGACATCATGTAGAAGGCAATTTACATATTAAGGCTAGTTTAGAGTAAAAGCTCTGGAGATCTACTTTAAATTTTTGGCCCACACAGTTATGAGAGGTTTTGTATTTGTTACAAATCCTTCTGTGACGAGGGGCAGCATTGACTGAAGTATTATGCAACTCTGTCACATGCTGATGGCTTTCACTTAATCATGACTGCAGAGTTCCTCTACAAAGATATTATAAACAACTTAACAATGATTATATTCTCATGCACACTCATTTTTCACTATTATTCTGAATATGACAATATCCCAAATTTGATACACGTCATGTAAACAGCATATTCCATTTGGATATTCTGAATTAGGCATTATTCCAAATGTATCATTTTCTCATTAAGACATGTAGGATATGCCGATATTATTCGGGTTTTAGGAGCATTCTTTGTTTTGAGTTTGATTTTTCAATAATTAATCATTTAATATATTAAATTACTTCCATTTAATTATTATGTAATGTATTCATGTAATTAAGTAAATTATTTATTTAATTATACCTGATAGTTGCAGTTGCCTTTGTTGTCTCAGTTACATTATTATAAAATATCATTCTAAGTAAAATACATACATTTGACATAATATAATCAAAGCAATGAAAGTATCTGACAGTTATCCCTGTTATGAAATGGTTTGATCAAATGCATATATGGATTTCCTTTTGATAAGATAAGAAATTCATACAAGTGCAGATGCTGAAACAGGGATGAAAGTGGTTGGTAATTTATGTCTACTTTATGTTTTGTGTGGAGTTACTTGCCAGTCGTCCATGTTATTGTCCTGCTGTGTGACTGAGCTGCTGCTGGTCCACAGCTGTCTCCTGGCTTTAAGACACTATGATAAAACACTGTAACATGTGTGCCAACCATGAGGTCAGTGTGTGGGAAAGCATGTCAGTCTGCGTGTGAATGTGTGTGATAGGTCATAACCCTAGACTGCCCCAGATACCACGAATAGTCCTATGACAAGCGCCATTTTAGCACATTCATAAATCATTGTGAGATCAATACAATACAGCTTGTCCTCGTTCTAACATGATCCAGTGTTTTCTGAAGCACATAGCATGTATGTTGTACAGTACTATAGAGTTTCTCTGTCTCAGCTGCTACAAAAACTGTATGTCCATACCTCATGTACTCAACCAAAACATGAATGTCAGCTTGGCCTTGTTGATGGTGATCTCACTCCTGGGCAGCCTGACGACATGTGTCACCATTGCAGCTGAGATATTGTGTAGTCACCGTCTCCTTTTCTGCAGCTCTCTCTGTGTGAGGCTGAGACCCATGAAAGAAAGAGCAGGTCTGGGCCTGAGATGAAAGGGGATATCAATCAGCATCCGCAACATGGCTGCCCACCTGCTCCAAATACCACACAACCAGATAGCTAATGAGATACCTTAGTGGATTATCAGGAGGATGCTGGAATACAGTATTTCATTAAGGGTCACTGCTGGTTGGCTGATTTCAAGCAAGCTCTGGCATTTAGCGGTGGCAGGGCACGGATGCAGGACAATGAGGTGATTATCTGTCACTCGATAACGCTGCCAAATACCAGCAATGCCATGTTGATTGAGCTGCTATCAAATGCCAGGATCTGTGGCCCTGGGGAACAGGTGGTAAATGCTTATCAGATCCTCAAGAGTCCCATCCCAGCCCCCACCCTCTTCCCTGATCCGCAGATGCTTATCTCATATAATATGTAACTACTCTTTTTTTATTCCTTTGTGGACCTTTCCTGCATTGGCTGTGTTTACATGCACAGAGTAACCTTGCTATAGGCCATAATGTGGTTAGGAAACACAGGTCTACAGGGTCTTCTCAATTTAATTAATGAGTAGCTCACCATGTTCAAAGATAATACTTCCTTAAATTACAAATTACAACAATTACTTCCTTAACTTCAACCAAGCACTTGCAAAAGTTGTAGTTTCCAGGAAACTTGGGTCTGAGTTTGTTCTGTGCATATACATTTCCCAGGCCATGCACAGGTAATAAATACATTATTTCTGTAACATTGCCATATATGCTGAAAATGACCCAAACACCTGCTGTCAACCACATCTTGTATGCCATTGGTAGGTCATTTTATTTTTCTAATTCTCAGTGTATATTCACATTTTTTACCTGAAACCAGTCTACATTGATTATTTGATTAGTTGTAAAGTACACAAAGGATATGGCATTTCTGCCTGAGTTTAAGAAAATGTTTCTAAATCTAAAAAGGAGGAGGTTCTTAAGCAGTTGGCAGCCAGATCTAAAGAAATTGAATAACACTTATCTTATCAAAATTTCAGCTTTTTTTCATTTCAGTTGCTTGTAATTTTGGAGATGTTTGGACAAAGTAATGCCTGATTGAGGAAAATGTTAACTTTTCTTTCAGCACCGAGAGTCCTGATGGACTGTGATGGCTTTAGATTGCAAGAGATGAGCAGCTAAGTCTGTGGCCATGAACAGGTGCTCCAGTGAACATCCAGCTCAGACTTTGGCTATGGCCCTCTACTGTGTTATACCAAAAACCCCAGGAAGTCATAACTTATAGCTTTTTTTTCATTTGATAAGGAGCATTTGTGCTCTGTCTGTTTTCTTGGAAACACAACAGTTAAGTATATTGGGACCAAAACCACAACATGAAGCAACTGTAACCAAAACAGAGTATGATTTATTACTGGAGTCTTTTGTTGATGTTACCCTGGTAGAAAATATGAATACATCTGCAAATTAAAGTAATTCTCTACTGCTGCCTGCCTGAATGTAGAGACATTGCTACTTGTGTTATGTCACTTAAAACTCAAACTTAATGACAAACATTTATATACCTCAGTAAAACAAGAACATGGTTGCAAGCTTAATTAGTCTCGATGTTTAGTTAAATAACTAGCCTAAGATCATTGTCTTTGTATGTGTTAGTGTTGTACAATAAAATCTCAAATTTAAAAGGTGCCTCAAAAGCATTGTGTGTTCCGGGGTTCTCACATCTTACTAAAGTTTTTAAAAAAAAAGGAGGTATGAATAGGGATGCCATACATGGAGTACTTTACATATTATTATACTATGTTGTATTAACCTTTTCATTTTAAACTGTGAGGGAAAATAGATATAGATCTTGATAGAGAGATAGAAAATCTTGAAGAATCCATTATGACATTATGTTCCCTATATCCAGTAACCCCTGTTCTCCCTTATTTAAACACACAAACATTTAGACGTGATCATCACATCAGTGCTGCTCATGGAGGCTGAATGTTTGGCACGTTGCTTAGATGACACTGTGGTGAATAATATCCCTTTATGAAAGACATACATCAGCTCCACAAGACCCAAGCTGCAAATTATTATTATTATTATAATTATTATTATTATTAGAACTGTAATGTGTTCATGATAGGACAGACTAGAATTACAGAATTACATATTACCCTTGGTCTACAGTGTGATTTACAGAGCATGTCCGTTGGTGTGTATTAAATCAGACATGTTCATGAGAACATTTATAAATAATCTAAACCCATAAATCCTCTCTTATGACCTCTTATGTTGAGAGAGAGACACCAGCTATTTATGTGAGCGGTTTCTTCTCACAAGTGGAAGTTTGATTTCTCTTTTAAAGATGCATATTTTCTGTCAAACTGTGTTCAGCTGGGTTAACACATGTTTCAATCTGACATTAATAATTCATATCTAATTCAGTGTAAAATTACAGTAGCAGCACTTGCAGCAGCCAAGTAAGTTAGCTGTAGATTTTCTGAATTGCTGTAGGCTTACATGTTCAACAGTGTAACAATGCTTGAATCAGTGGTGAGTGAAGAAGTAGCTGCTCAGTTGTAATACGTTATGTAAAAAACACACATGAATGCTTCTCATACCCAAACATACGTTCTGAAAAATTAAAACATGGTTTCTTGCAAGGCTATCATACTTTATTTTCAGTTCAAGCCAGCAGCTTACCAATGAGACCAATATTAGTTATCAAATAGAAGAAAAACTGTTTAAATTATTCACTTTTAATTTCTGAATTTGGTTCTGAAAATCACAATAAAAAGGCAGCAGATTTAGTAACCTGCTGATTTTGGCTTTGCTTTTACCAACAAATAAAAAGCCAACCGTGTTATTCACAATCACCGGTTGCTATGGGTACTTCACAATTAAAGCAAGGCTGAGCTGAGTGCTGCTAATACTGCTGAAAGTAACATTAGCATGGCTCTGATCTAGCACATGAAAGCAAGACGCACCAGACTTGCTTCGCCCAACTGGAGACACTTACATGGTCTAGACACACAATGCTGGCAGAGAATCCCTCCCTTTAACTATGGGGTGGTCACCATGGATACCACATATTCAACACCAATTTCTATTACTCTCCACATGGCACTGTGTGAAGGCCACACTACCTCAGAAATCCAACTCAAAGCATCAGAAATGAAAGCTTTGACTCTTCATGCCTGGTGAACTATCACAGGATGGAGGTCATGATCAAACTGAATGTTATTAACTTCACCTTGTCGTGCATGAGAAACGAGTATGACTTTAAATATGGTAAAAAATTGGAGGTATAACTGGATTTGAATTTGACTCCATCAGACACATTGTTAACTCCACAGCACACCGTCTGCATCCATGTGTTACCACAAGCCTGCATATACGTTCATTCATGAGGTATCCCACGTTATACATGCATAAACACAATCTTATGCACACACTACAACCTCAAAATGCCTCAATATTTCAAAGCCCAAAGTTTCTCTGCCTGTTTCTCCTCTCTATTTTTATCAGATATTCCTTTTGCTTGGTTGCTCTCCTGGGAGCAACAGTGCAAGGCTGGAGAATTTCAGTCTGGTTTATTCAGTTTTCCACATTGCATCTCCATGTCAGTCTGGATCAAACAGTGACATCTCGTCAGCACCAATTCACCCAAGTTGCCATGGCCAATGATTGTTTCTCTTCCATGCATATGACCAATGCTGAGGTCTTGAGATGTCGTCCATCTTAAGGTGTTTTACTGAAGGTTCTGAACAAAATTCATCTGCAATTTGCCTCTTCATGCCTTGTGAACCATAAATTAGAATGTTCAACAACAACACTAAGAGTCTACAGTTACGCTAGATGCTCTGTGAGGCTATATATATGCATAGTAAAGTTTTGAGCTAAGTGTCTAACGCCAGTAGGCTAACAATGACAAAGCATAACGTGTTGATGTTTAGCAGGTATAATTTTTATTATATTGACCATCTTAGTTTAGCATTTTAGCATGCTGTTTCATGGCTACTCAAACTGACCACTACATTTTACCCACTGAATTGTGTCTTCAAGCCAAAGGTGATATAAAGAACATCCTATCCCTCCTAACTTTAACTTAATTTCGCATCACATCATTTTTTATTATTCACCTTGCAGAGGCAGTAAAAACTACCACTAGAGACATGTCACAAAAATGCCTGTGTAATGTAAATGCAAACCACAAAAGCCAAACACCTAGAGGCAGAAGACCAGTCGGCAACAACTACCTAATGCCACAGTTAGCTGTTGTTCCTGGAAAGACACTTTAACTGATCTCTGTGTGTTGCTGTTAATAATACACCGTTTCCTAGTGACAGGCACATTTCCTTGTCAATGGACCACCAGTGTCCTGCAGCTGTTTGTGATGTAAATAACTACAGCAGGAAGGCCAAGAGGTGAGGTACAGGTAGTGGCCAAAAGTGTGTATGCATGTTTTGTGTGGTTGTGAGTGTGTGTGTGTGTGTGTGTGTGTGTGTGTGTGTGTGTTACATGCATTAAAAAGAGGGAGAAGAAAACAAAGAGACAGAGAAGAAATGGGTCACAGAGGACAATGCAAGACTGTGAAGCGTGAGTTGTGTAAGTCACATCAGGCCAGGTCAGAGTTCTCTGAGCAGCATGCTCACTACAACTTCTGATGATGTTTGAAAGTGTTTGTTTACTCGATGCATGGCTTTTTTTCTGTAAATTCTTCTTCAGTGACTGACATGGGTAAATGTTTTATGTTACACAACTCTAGTAAATTAATGCAACATGTCATTGGGGCATGTTTAAGTTGGTATTCAGTTTGATCAGCAGGTCAGCTGATAATTTACCAAACACATTTACCACAATAGCAACAGGGTCCAGACCATAGATTGTATATAAAGATGGACAATGTGACATCTCCCCAAAAGTGAAGCCAAAATATCTCGATCGTCCCCTGGTGGCTGGCTGCACTATAGTTCATAAACCCTGCCTCTTCCACGTTAATGGATGGGATATGTGCCAAACTGAAAAGTCAAAGTACACATCAAATAAATTCTTCCCAAAGATGGTTTCTCTCATTTTAGGTAGTATCACGCTGATGTGTGTAAAAGTGTTTGTTGATCTGATAGGAGCAACAACAGCTGTAAGATCTTTGACTGTACTGAGTATCAATGTAACTAAATGGTTGTTGATTCAACTTAATATCTTAAGTTTACGGAACTTGTTTTCTGAAGTTCAATGAACTTTACTCAACAAGTTTCACATTTTCCAAACTCATAAGCTGACTTTGAACTAAGTTATCAAGTTTAGTTAAATTTACTTTTTAGGGCAGCAGAGAAATGTTTTATTATGTTTGTTTTATCTCAGAATGTATTACAGTTTACAAAAATTCATGCACCCTGTTAGGAAATTTTGTATAACTTTACCCCTGACTTTTCATCTAGCGCCACCATCAGGTCAAAAATCCTATTAGCCATATGTAGATTGTGTTTAGTGCTAATAAGCAAATGTTAGCATGATAACATATTAAACTAAGCTGGTGAACGTGGTAAATATTACCTGCTTAACATCCCCATGTTGGCATTGTCATTGTGAGCATGTTAACATACTAACGTTAGCGTTTTGAAGCACCACAGTGCTTTAATACAGTGTCACAGAGCTGCTAGCATGGCTGTAGACTTTTAGTTTTGTAGCCTATTATTCATTCGCATTACTCAAGGTAATACATTATTATACCTGGTTCATTTAATGGTTTTATTATCATAACATATCCTGGTTGCTGCTCTCAGGTGTGAACTGTTTAAGTATATCAAATAAAATTGTGCTTATATTTTTTTCTGACTAATGTTAAAACCAGCAACATCGAGTTTGAACATGCTGAATGACACGCTAATCACACATTACTTTCAACCATTTTGTCATTTCTCCAGTAGTAAATAAATCAAATAAAAACATTGGTGCAGTCCAACTTCCACCTCTTTTGTTGTGATTAAATTTAAACTCCTCATTGCCTATATCTCCTCTCTCATCGCTGAGCTGTGCGTCAATATCCAGACCTCCATCAGAGAGGTGCTTGCTACTACTTGAGTGTGCTGCCGGGCTGCCTGCTGGGATAGGAGGATTATCTGATCACCTGTTCCAAACTGCATTCCCTCACTCTCTATCTGGGAGAGCAGCAGGTTTTATTTACAGGTGATGTTTGTCCCTTCAGTCCTCCCTCTGTTATATATTCCCTCATTACCTTTTCTCACCTGCTAAGTAGGGACAGTCTTCCAATTACTCACCATTGAGGGTCACTATTGACTCTGTAAATGCGCATGCATCCCTTCAGATATTTCTCACAAGAAATCTTCTAATGCCAAGGTAAGGCCTCCTTCCATGGCCAGAATCGTTACCTCAGAGCCCAATAAAAGATCCTTTCATCCTTTCTTATTCGGGAGGGAAACAGCGTGTGTGCCCTGAAGATATTTGTTAACACGTTCCTGTAGTGGGTCATTTCCTACTGTAGTACTTCCAATAAAGACAAGCCAATGGTATAAACATGTAAGTCAGATGGCAAACTGTTATACTGGAGCCATAAAAATAGCAGCACTTTCCTCTATTTCTAAGTCAGATATCTCAAAGTGATGCACATTGCAGTCCAAGCTGGGATAGACCTTTTAAACTCACACCTCAAGACATGCAAACAGTGATCCCTCTTCAATAAGAACCAGGCCAACATGCTTATCCATTGGCTCCAGTCTGTGCTGTTGTGAGTTGGATGATGATGAACATCAATCAAGTAATGCCTTTAATGTGGGATCAGGACAGTTTCTCTACACAGTGGATTTATTTTTTCCTTTTTGTTTTCCTTTTTGTGAAGCATGCTTTGCCTGTCATCTATATTGCCTGCAGAGAACTAACAGCAACGGATCCACCCTCGGAAATAAGTAGTGTTTTTGTCTTTGTTCCATCTGAAGCCTGTTTTAAAGATTTGGCACCAGTCCAACTGGGTGACATGCTTACATTGTCCTCAAACTCCTTTCCCACTGTATACCTTAATTAGACATAAACTCCTGAGGCTGTTGCACAAATATGTTTTCCTTATGCAAATACAAAGACGACGCTTTGAAGTTACAAGTAAAGTATTTTCTAACTGTGAGTGAAAGGGTGTTTTTTGAGTGTGAGTCACTCTAACGTGCCAAAGTCTTAGTAGATTCGTGGATAAGGCTAATGTTTTATGCCAGGGAGCAGATCCATGCTGGAAAACCCTTTTGAGGTGACACTGCCAATAGGTCGTATAAAGAGAGGACAGGATTTCAGGGAAGGACAGAAATCCAGCCAAGCCTAGAAACCAAAACAGTTTGTGGTTAAAAAGGTTCATGCAAAGTACTGTTTGATGAAATGTCCTGCTCTTGTTTTGAAAGAAATGAAAGCCAGTGTCATTTCACACAGTGCGTTGCTGACTGGATTGCTGTGTTAATACTGAATAGAAAACAATTAAAAGACATGACAGATGGCGTTTAGGAGAGTACGGGGGGGGCTTTTTGGCACAGGCCTTCACGTAACTTGCTCATATATCATCTTAGTAGAGGGCAATCCACTGTGGCACTCAACACTATCAGTAATTGTAAGTGCATAAAACCTAATGGCTTTGTCACCTGGAGCCCTGGGTAAGACATCTGTAGCACATGAGCATGGGATGACATCTGATCATGATGTCTTTACCAGCTGTCTCCTGGGTCATCCACTCACATATGAACTAACCTTCAAAGACTCTTTTATATTGTTATTAATAGAAAATAATTATTTTTAAATGCCTCTGGTGGAAAGCGTGTTTGTTAGTACTTAAAAGATTGAGTTATCCAAATGAGTGGGAAAAAAATAAAAGGAAAAAAATCACATTTCTTATCAACTGTGGTATCTATTCATGCAGATGAGATTTCTGTTGCCACACCAATACAATATAGGTGAATCATTTTGCCTGTGGGGCTCATAATCTTGAAAATGAAATTTAAAAGATTCAACACCATCATGTCTTTCTAGAAACAGCCTCCACAGAAGATACTGTCAACACTTAAGGGCGTTTTTTAGAAGGTAGTTCCAATAGAAATTGCTCACAGTGAGGTGTGTGGATTATCTTGAACAACTTGAACATTGTTTCTTAACGTTCAATTTGCATAGTTAAACTGACTAAAAGTTAATACACACCTTTCAGCCAAACAGAATTTAGTTTTTAGTGGTCATGGGATAATACTTTGTACCCTTGAACAACGTAATTCTACTGTCACAGTGATAACTTTTCAGAATTGTAACATTTTGTAGAAGACACCCTCTTCAAAAACGTATAAACCATCATTAAAGCTGCAGTACAATTTATTTTGGCCACTTTGGGGCAGTGGAAACAAGTTTGGATCACAACACTGACATATTGTTACTTTTAAAGTTGATATGACGAGCTTGTTAGGAAGCAGTGACTTGTTTATACATCCAGCAGTTGTGAAGCAACATTATTATGCATTTGTAGTCATGTTTCTGTCCACTTGGTTAATCCAATATTCACTCTTTCTCAACACTGATTTTGGTCTCCACCAACTCCTGAGGAAAATATCAGGCTCTTTAACGGCTAAATGCTCCACTATGTTAAGTTGTGTGGTGGGCAGCTAAACAATGAAAGGAAACTCACTATAAAACTCAGTTAAGCTGAGGGGATTTTTCAATAAGAGCGACGCCTTTCACATTGTTTTCACATTATCATTTGATACATAAAAATATAAATTATAGCCACTTCAAGAAATTATTGATTGGATTGTTAAGTCATCAGCTATATTGACTGGATGTTCCTGTTAATCATTCTCACATTTAAAGTTTGATATGTCTCTATTTTTGTATTTAAAATAGAGAGTTGGTTGTTGTGCTTGCACGTGGTATTGTACATGTCATAGTACCGTTGCTCCATGGAAGCACAATGGCATTTGGTGACTTCAGTTTTTTATGATATTATCATGATACTTTAGTCTTCAAGCTCACAAGTCTATGACTCAAACTTGGGTTGGATTGTGTTGCTGCTACCTGACTCAACATACCCACACCAACACAGCTCCTTACGGTATTTTAACGCTGTGCTTTTTTGGTCTGAACTCCCTATAATTTCATGGCACTTGTCACATCAGTATGTGTTTTTATTGAAGACGTCCAGGGGCATGCAATGTTCAGTCCAGCAGCCACTCCCATGACATCATTTAATCCCAGTGGGTTTAGTTCACACCCAAACACAATTAAGGATTAATGTATTAAAAAGGATTGATTCTGTTTGTGTAAAGTCCACAAAAGTCTATTGTAGTGATTAAGGATAGATCCAAACTTGAAACTGTTAAAGTATGTGTATTGTTTAGTGATGTTGACAGTGTTATTCAGTTCCCAAAGAAATTAATTCACTCCAGGCTTTGGCCTTTAGTGCTGCTGGCGCTGTGTAGTCTACAAACTGAGAAGCAGAGCGGCCCAGACATGCTGGGCCCACAGCCCCTCCAGCACTATGGCAGAAAACACAAGTACCTCACATAGAGTGCAGGAGTTTTCACGGTACTTAAAATGCAAAGTTAGTCTACTGTCACCCTCAGAACTCCCATGAAGACACGTATCTATGCTATCCTACACACTTATGGCAATGTGGGCTTATTGTACTCAAGCTGAAGGACATCCAAGTGTACATACACCATGCAAAGTCTACAGTTGGAGATTCTTCAAAATACTTTTTAGGATGGCTGTACAAATCCTTCCTACTGTCTTTACTGGAAACCTTCTGAGAGATTTATGGGTGATACTGATGTGACAGTATGTGTGTTTTTGTTATTTCCTCGGGCTCACACCTACTGTCTCTCAGTCACAGTAGCACAGCAACAGAAAGATTACATGACGATTACATGAGTCAGCATATGTGGATTTGGCACAGAAGAGAACAATTAGTTTCAGGATGCCATGTCGTAACAGCTTATCCTCTTTGCAAGGAGAGGTGAGTTTCCACCATTGTTGGGTGGTGTACATGCAAGTCACCCACTAATGTCTGTAAGGCACACCCTTGAATATTGGAACTGTAACCATGGCACTGGTAGCCTATGAGCTGCTAAAGAGGAAAGAGGCCAAGATCACCAGGGAAGGGGTAGCAAGGAGGAAACTTCATCAACCTTCCTTAATGGTTTAACTGAGTGATATAAACAATTCTCATCAAATTGCTAATGGTACCTATAGTGCTATGTGGGTTTGTTGTAAAAGGGGGAAAATGTCTTCTATAATGCTTGTAGGCTATACAGGACGATGACATGCTCTGGTCAGTAATGCACTATGAAAGTTGACAGCAGGTCCCCTAGCAACGCCATCCCTCAGATGTATGTCAGCCACTGCCATGGGAAACACCCAACCAGACGCCTTAACATAGCAGCTGTTTCCACAAATATGTCAAAAAAGGTTTTATCTTTTTTTTGGAAAAAGGTAAAATATTAAAGTTTGTATTTCGTTACATAAAAAATAAATCCAAATAAGAATGGTTATTTTTTCAGAATTGTATTACTCAAGAGATATTAGAACATATCCACCGTGCTGTCTACTGTTACACTGCTACTTGTCGTCAATATAAATTGTAAAGTACAACAAAATGAGACAGTAATATTAAGAGCAAGAGAGCAAGAGGTTTACTTGGTGAGAAAAGATATTTGAAGCTGCATTGCATTCTGTTCCATTGAGGTTGATGTAGGTGGGTAACTCTGTGTCCTTTCTATGATTCTATGATTTTTATACAGTGGCATGCAAAAGTTTGGGCACCCCTGATCATTTTCAAGATTTTCCTTTATAAATCATTGGTTGTTCGGATCAGCAATTTCAGTTAAATATATCATATAGAAGACAAACACAGTGATATTTGAGAAGTGAAATTAAGTTTATAGGATTTACAGAAAGTGTGCAATAATTACTTAAACAAAAGTAGGCAGGTGCATATATTTCGGCACCCCAACAGAAAAATTACATCAATATTTAGTAGATCCTCCTTTTGCAGAATTTTTGCATGAATGCCTTAGTAGAATTTGAGCAGTGTTTAGGGTCGTTGTCTTGTTGAAGAATCCAGCCCCAGCGCAACTTCAACTTTGTCACTGATTCTTGAACATTGTTCGCAAGAATCTGCTGATACTGACTGGTATCCATGCGACCTTCAACTTTAACAAGATTGCCAGTACCTGCACTGGCCACACAGCCCCACAGCATGATGGAACCACCACCAAATTTTACTGTGGGTAGCAAGTGTTTGTCTTGGAATTCTGTGTT
>JAVQJL010092512.1:0-12095 GCA_036024295.1 Nannoperca obscura
TTGTTTTTTTTTTATAAATAAAAAATGTCGCCCCGCTTTTTGCTGGTCGGTCTTATTAAAAATAAATAAAAACAAACTCCTCGACTTTACTACCCCCCCCCCCCCCCCCCCCCCCCCTCCTCCATGTCTCTGCTTCCTTCTCTTCCCCTCCCCTACAGTCAAAGATGACCACAACCAGGAGTTCAGGAGACCTCGCCATGGACCTCACAGAGATCTGCGCCCCACGCATCACTAAACTTTCCAGCATACAGAGCAAAGACCAGCTCATCATGGCCAGCAACGGAAGCCTCATCTCAGCCGGTAAGCACAGAGTTAATCAGCTAATGGCCTCTGTTCCACACCAGAATGATGAGTGATGATTTATCGCTATAATTTGTAGTTAAACAGACGTGCACTTGCTTATTCCAGGTTCTGTTGATTCTGAAGTCAGCGAGGAACAGAAGAGAGAGAAGGTTGCAGAGTTGAAAAAGAAAGAAAAGGACCTTCAGGACACACTGACAAAGAAACTTGAGGAACTGAAGAAGATCTGCATGAGAGAAGCTGTGAGTGTCTCCCTCATTTAGTTATTTTCCTATAATGTTTAAAAATGTCTCTCAGATCACTGTTGCATGTTCTCATGTGCAGGAGCTTACAGGCAAACTTCCTAAAGAGTATCCGTTGACCACAGGCGAGAAGGTTCCTCCAGTGCGACGCCGTGTCGGGACAGCCTTCAAGCTGGATGACCTTTTCCCCTATGATGAGGTTAGTATATTATTGTGTTGTGTTTTTGTTGTGCTTTATTTCTGTCTGTTATGTAATTTAGCACGTTACACCTTGTTGGAACACAGTTCTTACACCTCCGTTTGTTTCTTTTGAAACGAGGATTAAGAGTTTAACTTGTGTTTTGTGGCTTTCATTGCATAATGTATTTATTGTGAGTTGTAGCTTGTTTCCATCACAAAGTCAACAGACCCCAAATCTGTTAGTAAACATGACTTTTTTTGTGGGCGGAGCTTATGTAGAGGCAGAATAATTCCCTGAAAGTAATGCTAATGCTACTTAGTACGTTTTTGTTGGCTTGTTTTTAAACAATGGCTGAAAAAAAAAAATTCTGAGTTTCTCTGAATATGCACACTCACTCACTCACACTCTGGGACTGCAAGCCAGATCGGCTGACCCGTACCCGCTCACTCAATCGATGGACGATCTGACAAGATTACCTTTAGTGCAATGGCCACACACAACATGTGCCGGCTCACTGTTGATGTTCCTTCGCCCTTTCTACAATAGCTATTACAACTATGGCAATTGTATAAGGGAGACATATAGCCATACAGATACCTAACAAGTTAGCCTTACGAGATAAATTCCCTACAGCAGGCAATACTTTATTTAACCTTACTGATATGAGGTGTGTGCTACAAACAAGCATTTTAGATGATCGCCTCAGTCCAAGCTTTTCATTATATCGCGTTTAACCATAACATTAGTTGTCTTCACAGTTTTTTTTAAATGGCGGTGGCAACTGGTATGTGATAAAATCTCAATTTGGAGCCATTACCCACTCTATTCTGGTACTCAACATCACAGCAAAATGACATTTTTTTGTATTATGTAGCCTTGTATTGGGAATATGAATGAAAATATTAATGTGAACATTTTTAGATACATCCCATGTTGTGTCTTTTAACTTGGAGATGTTTTGAAATCTGTTTTTGTTTCTAGTAGTAGTTAACAGGATCCGTCTTTATTTTTGGGAAATTCCCTGTTAACTGTGTGTGTGTGTGTGTGTGTGTGTGTGTGTTGCCTGAAGGACCCGCATCTGAGGAATCTGGAGAGCAGGTTTGCCTTGCAGCAGAAGATCGTGGAGGCAGCCCTCAAGTTGTCCAACGAGGGTGACCTCTGCAAGACGGTGAAGAAAAAGAGGAAAAACAACTGTCTTGACGCAATGAGAAAACTGGAGGAGATTGAGAAGGAGATCAACACCTACAGGATCAACAAGGGACAGAAACCCACCCAGAGAGCCTCGCTGATCTTAGCAGGTAGATACCTCAAACAACGATGGTGAAAACTCTATATAGGCAAACCTTTGCTTGCATATCAAAGCGTGAAATTCATTTTTAATGAATAGGAATTTTATGACGTGACCATGAAGTCGAGAAGTCAGTCAGTTTTTATGAGTATGGAGGTTCTCTCTCTTCTGTTATCAGATGATGTCAACCCCTCAGACCTCAGCTCTCTATCTGACAGCCTCACTCTGGATGATGGTAAGTGCCCAGGCATCGCTGTGCTCTGTGTGCATGTGTTCACTCCCGTGGATTTAACATTTTAACCATTTTTTTAATCTCCCAGATGATGAGCTCGCGTTCCAGAGGCAGCGGTCCAGATCGGTTCAGTACTCTCCAAGACCACACCATGCAGAAACTCTGGACATTCACTACGGCACCGACCGACAGGGCTCTGCCAACGAGCAACATGAAGACAGCAGGTACACAGCTCGCACTGACACATGAAACATATTAATATTTTCATTGTGTGCGTCTGATAGTTGTTTTTTTCTAGAGGCCCGAAGCATGGAGCTAGTACAGACCTGTAGAGTAGATCCAGAGCTGCATTCCTGCCAGTCACCTCCTCCTGCCTCTCCAACAATCTCCCCCTTATCAGCCCAATGCACCGGCTTTAAAAATAGATGGAAAAGAACATGTCGCTGCCTGTGAAGGAGCAGACAACAATTCCAAGCTGAGAGGAAAAGGGAAACAGGAAAGTGGCTCTGGAAACTTAGTGGAAATGGCAGCTACTTCACAACTCTTTACAAAATAATATAATAATAAAAGTGTTACCCTCAGCTTCAGATATTTAATCCTGTTTAAAACAGTCAGTATGCTTGCTATGGCATGAAAAGAAAGATCGATGGAATATGTAATGGCAGTCATTCGGGTGAAAGTGATGACTAAAGTGCTGCATTCAAGCAAACCCAAGGTGTTTTGTTTTTTCTCCTTTTAGTTTTGAGAGCAGGTGAAGACAAGAGAGGGAAGAGGTGTTCGTCTCAATAAAAAGCTCTGCCCCAAACAGTCGAATGCCCTAAAAACATTTTATCTGCGTTTCAGGTTAAAGTACGGCCAAGTCCAGGAATCACTCCACTACAGTCACCGTGATGCCTTATCCAGCCACAGAAGCCTGTTCAAACCAGCTTCCAGACAGCCACGTGATGCTCGCAGCATGCCCCCCACCCCCGTCCTCACGCGCAACGCTTACAGCAGCACCCAGCTCAGGTAGGGCCCTGACTCAGCTGTGTGTTTCTTCATATTTTCCTTTTTTCCCCTCCCTTGAATATCTGCACAACAGTTCTTGTGGTGTGGTGTATGCATGAGTCAAAACACGGCTGTTAAACGAAGCGTTTTCTAATTGTAGATCAGAGGACGCCCCACAACATTTCCGCCAGCGTAGCGGTAGTCTGGAGTCCCAGTCTCAGTTCCAGACGGAGACTGAACCCCCTGTGCCAACGCTCACCTTCTGCCCAGCACGACGCAGCAACAGCACCGAGGTCCTCGATGATGGCTCCTCCTACACAAGCCAGTCCAGCATAGAGTACAGCGTCCCTGGGAGCCACGCCCACAGACGCAGGGCTCGCAGCCGCCACAGAAAAGACATGTACGCCAACACGGGCAGCATGCCCAACCTGGCCCAGGCAGACGCCCGCTGCAACGCCTACCAGCCTCGGGCCAGACCAACCACCACAGCCTACTACGTGACGGGTTATCCCAGCTACGCGGAAGCAGAGCCTTTCTCCAATGGAGTCTACATGTACGACAATGAGATGGAGGGGCACTATAACGTCAATCCCTCCTACCCAGCCCCGGCGGCTTATCACGGCCACGACGCGCACGGTCACTACGGTCACTACGGTAACGACGAGATCGACGGCATGTCGCAGAACCCGTACGCCACGCTGCGGCCCCCCAGGAACCGCCCGCTGCCCCGCACCAACGAGCAGGTCAGCAAGAACATCCAGAAGGCTTTGGTGTCTGAACATTTGAGAGGCTGGTACCAACGCAATGCTGCACACAAACAGGCCGCATACAACTACGACTACGACAGAGGCTCCCAGCAGAGCCTGGGCTATCAGACCATGCCTGCACCCTTCAGCCAAAACCACAGAAACACCTCTTACTCCTCAGGTATGATCACTGCACCGTACATTAATGTCTCTAGTGCACTACATAGTTGACCCTGGTTTGACACGTACGTGGGTCGTTTGCTGACTTGTACCTATTCTTCTGCAGTATCCTCGGTGACCTCCAGCAGAAACTGGCATAGCCACATGAGTGGCAGTGGGATGTATGACACGCCCGTGCACGCGCCGCAGTCCTACTCGTACAGCACAGCTCCGTTCAGCCACTCCGCCCACAACAGGTGAGGAAAAAAACTTGGGCTCAACTCAGCTCCTTATCCAATAAGCCACTCCCTGATCCTCCTTATCTCCAGAGTTAAGTGCCAGTGTTTAATTACCCAGAATGGATGGCTGTAGAAAATATAAGCTGCCATTTAGTTTTTTTATCCCTTACAAACTGCAACACTGTGGAATGATGTGTAGCACATGTTGACCTTTCTTAAGTTAGGAAATCAGAAAACATCCATCTGCTTAACATGACAGCTTGGTTCAGCAGTAGGATTATAGGATCTCTGCAGCCAGCAGTCAGTCAGTCAGTCAGTTCTTCCTCAGAACTTAAGACCGGTTCTGATCTCCTCCTTAACTGTCCACTGGCCCCTGCTTTCTTATAGATATGGCGCCTCGCAGCTTTTTAAGGGCTCCTGGCACAGCCCTGATGGCCATAGGCGCTGTGCCCTTTTCCCTGCTAGTTCTTCCTCCTCAGCTTCCTCCACTACTTCCTCCTCCTTCCCCTCCTCCTCCTCCTCCTCCTCCCCTGGCTGTCGAGTCAGGCAGGTGGCCTCCAGCCCAGTGCAGCCACAATCCTCCAGAGGGCACAGGCTCAGTAAGGTGTCCTTTGTGAAAAGTAGTTCATAGTAAGTAAACAGCGCCGGCCGGAGCCTGTGCGTTTGCTTCTCTCGGTTTGTCCGCAACGTGACTCCATAGTCTGCTTGTTGATGTTTTGAAGTGAACTTTGCATTTTGGAGATGTTTGACTGATCCTTCATTGTCATGTATGATAAAGTGACTGCATGGCTTATTTTTGTTTTTGTTTTGAAAAACATGCCCGCCCTACTTCCTCTTCCAGCTGGCATATTGTCATCCAGTGGTCTCATTTCTCTGCAGCGTGCCTTTTACTGCTCCGATTGTTTTTGTTTCTTTTCCTCTGCTGTCTGCCTTCCGCTCAGCCCGTGCAGAGGCTCGCTGCCCGTGTGTGTCCATTCACCCTTGACCTTTGCCCCCTCTCACAGATGTCCCACAGAGTTTGAGTGGAGGAGCCGTGATAGGATGGCGTGCCCTGCAGGGCCTTTAGAGAGGTGTGGTGCTGTTGCCTATGCTACTGACCAGGAAAATTAACCCCCTCCCCCCCAATAATTAAAGTGACAGCACAGAAGAAAGGGTGAGAGACAAAGAGTGTAAAACCTCCTCACATGGTTATCATGGTGATGGTGATGTGTCTTTTTTTACATGTAGCAGGGACTGACAGAAAGCTCCAAATCATTTCTCATTACTCTTGCTGATTCTTGCTTTATTTCTGTGGGTGTCTTGTGGTGGCGGGAGAGCACTTGTGGCAGAGGAAAAAAATGTGACCCCTGAGTATTGTCGCATTTGCGGGCTATTGCGTGTGTGTAATGTCCACGTGCATCTGCTGTTGTGTTGGGTGAGAATGTTTGACCCTGGGATTAACATTAACATGCCTGAAACACATGAGGTAACTCAATACATGAATGATTTAGATTTCTCCTTTTTTAGTTTAGTTCCTGCTCTTGACAGGATGGTATTGACAGCCCAGGGTTAATTCATTCTAAATTCCTAGTTAACCAGTCACAAGCTACGCTCAGTTTTCCACCTGTCTAATGTGCTTCAACCCTGTGTTTATTACAGATCCTACATAGATGTCAGCCAAATGGACCCACACGTCAGTAACCAAATGCACACTAACCTGGAGCCAGAAGACAAGATTTACTGGCACGAAGACTCAAAACCAGGAACAATAGTGTAGTTGCCTACTTGTCATTGTGCTGTATTCATTTTTTTTTTGCCATGACAAGTTGGCATTGTGCCTTAAACTGCACTTACCTGCTTTTCTGTACAAGGGAATCCAAAGAATGAAGGAACTTAACTTCAGTGGAATTTCGCATGTAATAGAAATGTAAGCAATTGCCAAATTGACCCACTGGAGAGTCTACATGTCTGGATTGTGAGTGTTTGTGGTGATGGCACGTGTGCACTGAAACTATACCAGGACCTGCTGTGGACTGTGTGCTATAGCCAAAGGGAATGTGGACTTAACCTCCTCAGTGTTTCTCTGCAGAGACACCGGCTTCACAAAACAAGGACTAGGATGTCTCTGCAAGAGGATACTGAGCCGCGACGAACAACAAGAATGACTCATCTCGATCTGCCACTTACACAAATGTATGAGCACTGTAACCATGAAGGATTGGACAAAGACTGATGAGGACATTATCAAAATGAAGGATTGAGCTCATTAAAAATGAGTCCAAAAAGATGGCTACTTCCTGGAAGATTCTGCAGTTACCAGATCCAGTTTTTATCATAGCATTTGTTTGTAGCTACCACAGTGCTTCCTGTAGTCTTCTGTGTCATTTACAAAGTATTCAATCTATCTCACTGTCAGTACTTACAATACAATTGAGCCAAATGCTTCTGCCACACCATTTGAGTATTACCCATTCAACAACTTTGATATCACTGCCACATCTGACCAGTCACTGCAGAAAGAAAGAAAAAAACAGGTTTGTTTTTTTAACTTTAACATGGTTATTTCATCCATGCTGGAAATCATGGACTGGTGCTCCCAATTTCTCTTAAGAGAATGAAGCTCTATGTAAATGTTGGTATTGTAAATACACTGGTTCTGTCTTTTTTTTAATTTTTTTTTATCAGAGCATTTTTATGTATTTGAAAAGCATGTAATATATAGTAAACAACTGTTTTTAAGCTGGTTCTTAGTCATTTGTATAATTGCATTTGTTTGAATTAAAAGAAATCAGCATTTGAACCATCTGTTTGGTTTCTAGGTCATATTTATTAACAAGAACAGTACAGACTTTGTAACTTCTCAGGGAAATTTAATGACAAGAAACCTAATCCGTCTAAGTGCGGGAAAACACAGGATTTAAATCCAAATCCATTAAATTAGGTAATTGAACGTCTGTTAAGCCAGCTTCATTAATGAAATGGGGTTTGAAAAACTACAGTAATTGTCACCACTTACTGAGGAAAATAGTGAAATAACCTCAGTCTCATTTACATTTTATTGCTCTGAGCAGGCTTTGTCACAGTGGCTCAGGGTGGTGGTGGTCCTGATCAACTGGAGCACATTAATGCATTCTCCACATATAAATGGTTTGGAAACTGCTTATCTGGGGTGCATTCAAGGAAGCAGATACTACTGCTGGCTACATCTCATTCTTTTCACCCTTTTTTCCGAGCTTGTAAGAATGAATGCAGAGCTGCAATCAGTTATGATGAGAGCTAATTATGAATAAATGATCTGTTTTTAGAAACGCTCTGCTCTTCTGTATGTTCCCACTGTCTTGCTGTGTTGCCCGGCTGGTTTTCTGTGTCCTTAAGCCATAAACCGACCAAACCAGTCTTTAAAACCCTGTCACACCCATTATGGGCTATAACCCGTTCTTCTGTCCTCCCTGTGAATGACAAGCTAGTGTTTATAGCACCGAACCCTCCCTGTAGGCATCCATGTAATAGAAGTCTGCTGTACACATGTAGTGCCACCCCCCACCCCCTGTAGATTACACTTTAACCCTTCACCTCCATTCCCTCCCTTCCTTCCCCAGCCAGCACACATTTTCTACCACTACAAGTGTGTCCTGCCACTGGTAGCCTCTTTAGGAAGGCTGCAGTTGAGCACCTTTACTTGTTCGCCGGACCCCTCAGTGTTACACTTCTTGAGCAAGCTCAGGGGAGGTCTCAGACACTTCCAGCTCCTCTGCCTTACCCCGAGGCGGGGGGGGGGGGCTCTGTATCCAGCTGCCTCCCTCTGTCTCTGCTGCTTCACACCAGCTGCAGCCAGACATCAGACGAGGCTGTTCCAGCTGACACTCGGCTACATAAACAAGGGGCTCTTATGTACTTTCCCTCTGTCTAACCCTACAGACAAAACTAATATGGGGAGCATGTTAGGGCTGGGTGTCGATACTTTTTTGGCATGACCAAAATGTGTCTGTAACACCGTGTATCAAAACTGCCAAGCACCGAAAGCTGGAAAGTCTGGTCACTTTGTAATTTTGTTTAATTATATTTTGAAGAAATAGTTCCCAATTTAAAGCTGTCTTAAGCAATATTTTCATATTAACAATGGATTAAATGACCATGTGTAAGGTTAAACCCACAGAGAATTATCACCTGACTGTTCGATCAGTTCCCCTCAGCTCAGAGCCTTTCAGGTCATTGTTTTGGTTTAACGACACGCAAATTTACTGTTTGATTCCGTCTCGCAACTCATCGACCCTGTTTTTAGGCGCAGCAGGAAGCAGTTTTTGGCAAAAAGGTTTTAATAAACGCACTGTAAGCTGCCTGCCCAGCACCAAACATAAGAGTTTTCAACAACCTGGTAAGCAAAGTGTAGCATTTATCAGCTAAACAGCAAGACATTTCATCAAATGGACAATTATTCCCTTCAAACGGGGTCGTGTTATTCGGTTTAGAAGAGTCCATATAAACACCCTCTGGTGGTATTCACAACTTAGAAGTAAGTGCAAATTTACGAGTTGTGACGTGTTTGCTGCCGTTTCAGGAATGGTGGAGGCCATGAAAGTTCATTTTTTGGTGGATATGAAGTAAATATATTGTAGTTTTTCTTCATAATTTCTTTTGAGGAAAACTTTGATAAAAATAGAAAGTATTGGTATCAGTAGATATCAAATTAGCCCTAGTGTGGAACATTGTTAAACGATACCCATAGAGCAGTCTCACATGAACTGCTAAACCCCGCCACAGGGTTCAGCCAAGCTCAGATTGAAGTGACTGTAAATCATGTTATGCCGTGGCTTCCCCAGGATCAGCACATTTACCTTGATCCAGGGAGTAATGGCCCTGACAAGTTATGAAGGGTGAATAGTTGGATAAGCTGACACGACACACGACTCATTCATGGGCTAACATGGATGACCTTCCATCACAGAGGCAGTGAAAGTGGGTGTATTGGAACATAAGGATACAGCAGACTGCAAAGGTCACAGCGGGCCATCATTAACGTGTCACATGATCAGCTGTAGTGTAGGTCCAGGCAGCCGGATCTGCTGAATTACAGGCTGTTTGAGTTATGAGGCTAGCTAACCAGCTTAGCCAGCCAAAAGCCAAAGCCTCCTGGGCAATCTGAGGGATGGAGGGGTCAACCCAAAGGCAGCGCACTGTGAAAGTGTGCCTGACCAAGCAACATTGTACACTAGATTACTCCCTGACACACGCATTTCTATTGTGGAAACTAAGCAGGAGGCAGATGTTGCAAGTGTCGTTACTTAGCAGCTAGTGCAAAAACAGTACGCAGGTTTGTTTGTGTCACATCCACTGACAACTTACCTGTTGCCTTGTTTCAAAATAACAAGTAAGCTGGGTGTTGTTGATTCATTCAAAAACACCAAGAATGAATAAGTGTTGTTTTGTCCTGCGTCACAGCGCTTCCTCTCCTGGATTACACGTCTGTTGAGGAGAAAACACCAAAGACGCACACCTGTTGGGTGTGCAGCAGCGCACACGTGTTGGTGGGATTCTTAGAGCAGCTGCGGCAGCAAGAACAAGGGCCTCCACTGTGCGCTTGGTAGACTGTGTTTGTTTATTGCCACCAGTGTGCCTGTGTTCACTGCTCCACGTTGCACAATATGGATGAAGATGAGGCGCCGCAGGAAAGGACATAAATCACTACTGTAGCACGGAATGCCTTGCAGCTCAAGCCAAAGTAGTGGAGAGCCACTGGAATACTATTACACCTGAGTGTCGCCAGGTCATCAGAAGGGTTCAGTTCCAAAATACCACACAGAGAAATGATGCTGCCTGAATGGATTTTACTCATTTAGAAAGCAAAGGGTTAACACAAACACTCTGAAGAAACAGCTCTCTGAAGTGATTTCTCTTTTTAATGCCCATCATTCTTATCTTCATGTTTCCTCAATCCCTACACGCTACCACTTGAAACCAAATAACAGAGCATTATGATCCAGATGGATTCTTGTTATCTGCAGTCAATTTCAAATGTCCAATAAGTCCAATAAATAAATAAAAAAACACAGCTGAAGTAGCTGACACAGCAACAAACTCCGCTTTAAAGGTGAATGACTGCAGCAGATCCACTCAGCTCTCCACACTATAATCTACTGCGGCCCGTTGATTAGCATTGGGGTAAGTGGAGAGGGAAGCAAAGTTAGCCAATCCATCACCCAGGGGGCATTGTCGAGATTAAACAGTCAGAGGTGGAGCAGGAGGAATAGTGATGGGCATGGGTCAGGACCTCACGCTGCTTTGAAGTCTTCGTTTGATATATTCACACACAGCGATCAGACTTGTGTTCGGAGTCGCATTTATTTCATAGCACAAGACAAAGCAGCGCTTACCTCTCTTGTCTGGCTCTTTTTATTTGCATGAACATGAGGTTGGTTGGTTTTCATTCAAATGCGTACTTAAATAATTACATTTTATGTGCAAATACATAAAGTTGAAACAATCCAGCTTTTAGAGTAGCTTGGCAGTGATTTTTTTTTTTAATTCTTTGTAACAAACTTGCATTGCTTTCACAATTTTAGTTGAGTGTAAACTGGCAGGACTGACGGCTGTTTGTGACACTGATTAAACACAGATTTCATACCAAAGAAGGATCTTCAGCTGTGTGTTGCGCAGGAACACTGACACGTTGCATAGCAGCGATGTGAGGCAGCACCGAGGTGCCCTACTCGCTGTGTAAGAAAGGTACCCCGAGGCAAAAATGAAGCCTTCAGATAACAAGTTTTCTTTTCAAAACACACATGGTTGAACACCCTGTATATAAAACACACTTTAAGAAGTTTAAAGAGAGATTTAGATTTTTTTTACATTCAAAAATAAGGTCAAGCTCTTTGGTCTAAAGAGGAACGTGTGCATGTGTGTTTGCTCTTTTCCAAGTTCAATCATTCCTTCAGTTTTCCCTCCAGAAAGCTCTGGATCTTCTGAAAGTTCTCCTCTTGCTGACCCAGAGCCTCCAGCAAAATGCCCATGGGTGACCTCTTCAGCCCGGCCCCTTCAATCTTGTTCTCCAGTTTATTCTTTATGTTGCGGAGTCGAAACGAAGAGTGCGCAAATATCACTGAAAAGCAGATGGGTAAGCGACTGTTAATGTTTTAAACGTTTGGCAAAAACAAACCTATAAACTTTTGCAGAAGTCAAACTATAACATCAGTCTCTGAGAATCATTCCAACACGCTTCATTGATTTTGAAAGAACTGCGTTGCCCAAGTTTAATTTCATAATCCTTAAAATTAACTGATCATTCACTCTAAAAATATATATTGTGAAATAAAGGTAAAGCTAATTATTTTGACCACCAACAGGTGTATATATTAAATATGTGCAGTTGATATTCTCTTCCCAGTGCCACAGATGTCACTGTCCAACATGATGTTCTTGAACTTACAAGCCAGAGGTAAAGTGATTGCAGACATAAACACCATGACGCTCCCCAGCATGGAGATCACGACGTAGCTGGCGACCATGACAGTGATCACAAACGCTGTGGGATTCCGCCTCTTAAAGTTGTTGATGACCGCTCTGTACTCTCCAGCCCACACTGAACCCACGAAGATCCCCGACACAACTGCCATGGCTGTGAGCATCCCCAGAGGGTTCAGGAACCTGCAGGGCAGAAACACCAGGGGGGGGGGGGGGGGGGGGGGGGGAAATTTAAAACTGCGCGGGGGCCACGGGCGCACTGGGGTGTTGTGTGTGTGGGCACG
>JAVQJL010092514.1:0-18724 GCA_036024295.1 Nannoperca obscura
ATATATATATATATATATATAAAGTTTTCAAAAAATACACTGCAAAGAAAGAAATGCTAATAGTTAATTCACTATTATTTTAATGGTGCCAAAACAAACGGGGGTTCGAAGAATACAAGTACCTATCTGCAGCTGACAGTACAACAACACATGTGATTGGCTTTTACAGGATCTTGGTCTCCTGATGGTTTGATTTGTTCTGTCGTCATATTGGTTCCATCATAAGCCTATATGTTGGTGTTCCTCCATTTTCACACAAAATTTCAAATTTTACACTGAGCTGATAAATAGAAGGACAAGTAGGTCTTCTCACAAAACAAGTCAGAATCCACTTTATTTTCAACCCACACGGTCGAGGCAGAAGACCGCCCACCTAGAGCCTGGTTCTGCTCGAGGTTTCTACCTGTTAAAAGGGAGTTTTTCCTTGCCATTGTCGCCTAGTGCTTGCTCATGGTGGGAACGTGGGGTTTGTGTGTGTGTGGAAGTTGGTCTCGACCTGCTCCATGTGATTGAGTGCCCTGAGATAACTTTGTTATGATATGGCGCTATATAGATAAAATTGAATTGAATTGTCATTTACAGCTGCCATCGACAGCACCTGAGGTGAGTGGGTTGAGGGGGGAGATGAGATATGGTCGTGCTTACAGACTTACGTTAAATTAGTTTTTATCAGCCAGCCAGCATTACATATACACACTGAACCGCCGTTACTAACCAGATAATGTTTCAGAAGACACACTCTGTTTTCTTGTGTGTGTGTGTGTGTGTGTGTGTGTGTGTGGGAATGCTTTTCATAAATAAATAATTTCCTTCCCTTATCTTTGCACAATTAATTGAAGCATATTCTTCACTTGGGTTTTGTGTATATAATTTGTGAGCGTTTAGGGCGCGTTTTTTCCTGCTAAGTTGCGTTGGTGTGAAAGTAACTCAATGGCTTGGCTGCTGTGCTTGTTGCCAGCTGGTTTACCCCACTCGCCATAACACTGCTTACTGCCAGTGTTGTCTGTAGAGCTTGTGGACACAGTGAGAATAGAGTGGGTGAGAAGGTTCAGTTAGTGGACATAGGGGCGGTCAAAAATGCTCACATATGCATGCCAGGTTACACATAACATCTTGACGGTTAAAAACCACAGCTCCATTTTGACTTATTTTTTAATTCTTGCATTCAATATGATGAACAGGATGTGTGAGTTTTTACATAATAAAACAGCTGTATTTATATGGTACATATACTGATTTTGTGATGGGATTCTGCAGCAGTTCCTGGAGTAGTCTCACTAATTTGCTGCATAATTTGGCTAACTTCATACCCTGTGCTGTAATAAAAATAACATTGTTTATCAATGTTATTACTATTATGTACAAACGTAACTGTATAGTGGCAATAATATCATTATTTCATTATATCATTAAACCATTGTTTCGGAGGTGTTCGGGGCCAAGCACAATAACTTCCGTTTTATCTGAGTTTAACATCAGAAAATTGCAGGACATCCAGGTTTTTATGTCCTTGAGGCATGCATAGAGGATTCATCATTAACGTGTACGAACTGATATCGATCTGATAAATAAGATTTAAACCAACTCAGTGCGGTGCCTTTAATGCCAATTAAATGTTCTAGTCTCAGTAGTAGAATGTGATGATCAATGGTATCGAATGCAGCACTAAGATCTAATAGGACGAGTACAGAGACAAGTCCTTTGTCCTTTAAGCCCTTGTTATTAAGTGACTACTCCAATGTGATGAAATTCCTTTTCCAATAGGAAACACCATTCGCTTTTTTCCTCTTCCATTTAGCTAAAGCTGTGAAGCAATCAAATTCTGCCACTATCAAGTGCTGTGCAGCCTCCCACTTCAAACCCCTGTCCGAGTACAATACCCAGAATCAGAACCAGAAACAGATTTATTGCCATGTACGTTTACACATACACGAAATTTGTTTTGGTGCACGGGTGCCAACAATAGCATAAATATATACAGGGAAAATATATACAGTATTTGCTGTAAAAATTTGCTGAATCTGGAGTGTGACTACCCACCCCCCCCCCCCCCCCCCTTACTTCTCATTTTCGGCCATTTGATTTGTTTCATGCCAGATAAACACAGATAAAGCAATTTGAGAAGTATTCTGATATAACTGGAAGCTGATTATCTTGAAATTGTCATGAAATGCAATAACTCCGAAAGGGCGACTAATCTCTGAGTGCTCCATTATAAAAAATTAGAGGTTTTCAGACGTGAACATTCGTTTATGTTCACGGTCTAGGTGAGGCACACACACACACACACACACACACACACACACACACACACACACACACACACACCTTCTCCTCTTACTTTCATCGTGGATGTTTTCCTCGCACGAGACCCAGATGCCGGTGTGGAACTGCCGGAACAGGAACCTGTCGTCCCCGGTCTCCCAGCTGTACACCACTTTGTTCGGGTCCGTCTCGTTCACTCCGTAGTCTATGCACTGGTGTGTCCGCAGCTTGCTGCACTTCGGCTTGGGGACTCTCTGGGTCCCCACGCACCAGTAAGTCGTTATAAACGCGGTAATGGAGAAAAACAGGGCGAAGAAGTTCAAGCTAACCGACATAAGGGTCCTGCATCTGCGAGACGTCTTCATTGTCCGTGAGAGGGATGCAGCGGCGCGCGCAGGACCGAAAAGTTCATGGGTGCGGAGTGGAGTGGATGCGCGGACCTCCGGCTAATTTCCGAGCGCACCTGGTGAGGTACGGGCGCCATTCGGCTCACTGCGGTTCTCGAACACCTCCATTGACGCAAATGTTACAGAGAGCTCAGCCGCGTGCCAGACTGTCACATTTTCACCAATAGACCTTTTTGCTCCTTCACGCGCGGTGCCCCACGAGCGTTCCAGCCCATAGGATGTCACGTTGTCAAGGGATTTGACGCTCGCTTGCATCAAGTGTGGGATTTTCTTATGATGCGCCTCCCCCCCCCCCCACCTCTCTCTCTGTCAACAGTATGCCTCTCCTCCGTCTATCGCTCACAAACAACTTATCAACTGCAGGGCGATTATCAGCTACCACAAAAACAAGTTACCACTTCAATTAAAAATATATCTGGAGGCAGATTTTGGAGAATCTTGCAAAATGTCAGAATTAAAAAAAACTAATGCTCAATGAGGATATTCCAGGGATGCCTGCTCCTTTAAACAAAGCTAAATCAGCTTCTGTCCAGTCTTAATCAATGGGGCCAAGGACATATATTTGCAAATGTAAGTAACCAACAGCTTGAAACAAGGGGCATAGTCTAGCATATACTGCACAAACTGCTGACTTTGAATGTGGAAAGTTCTTTCTTGAGTTTATACAATATGTTCTCATTTTTAAACTCAGATTTTGATTTGAGTCAATTCAACACTCTATTAGTTGTATTGGTTATTTAACAGGGACAATGCACAACACATGTATTGCACCAGATATAGCTAAAAGCTACTTTCCATCTATGGTCGCTGGACAGAGGCCTCCATGATGTGCAGGGTGATGAAGTAAAAGATAAGAGTTACAACTTTAAATCTCTCACAGTAGTTGTTTTTCTATTAGTCATTGCCTTCACTTCCAATAATTATTTCTGTTTTCAGAGAAACTGAGCTGTAATCTCTTGTTCAGAGGGAGGCCATGGAGAGGATGATGAGCTGCTGCTGCTGCTGCTGCTGCTACTGACCAGACTGGCGGTGGTCTGTTGAGCTCCACACACTGTGAGTAGCTGAGAGGACTCCACAAGACTAAGAGCCTGCAGTGAACGTCTTCCAGTGTAAACTCTGCTGGAGCACAGACACAACACAAAAGTTGGCATTTCAACGACGTTTCCCATGAGTGCTGTGATTCCTCTGTGTGGGAATGAGCTAAAAATACAAATCGTTTGAGCCTCTGTGCAAACAGTGTTTACAACCCTGGAGTAAATGAGGACAGCTAGGCCTGGCATCTCTGTTACCTCAGCAGCGTGCCTTCGTGTTCAGCCCCGGAGGCTAAGCTGCACTTCAACATGACTCTGAAAACTGACAAATCAGGCCAAGGCACTCCACTAAAGTGCCCCAAATACTGCTGAACAAGCTGCTGGTGATACTGTGGGTAATTACCACCTTGGCTTGGTCTTGTACATAAAGGTG
Organism: Nannoperca obscura; assembly: GCA_036024295.1. Lineage (NCBI taxonomy): Eukaryota > Metazoa > Chordata > Actinopteri > Centrarchiformes > Percichthyidae > Nannoperca > Nannoperca obscura. The sequence continues at coordinate 4,137 of JAVQJL010092514.1, forward strand.
ATCAAGGGGTGAGGGGCACATTGGCTCTTGTAGGATACACAGGATTAAACCTCCCACTTCAAATACAACTTTCTCTATGTTATACAGACTTATAGGCACAAAAATAAATTATGGGCGTCAATGAAATGGTTTGGGAATGGTTGAAAATATTCCAGGAGAAGACCAACCAAATCCCCGCTTTGTGAGTAAACCCTTCTACACATCTCAAAGCTTCAAAAACGTTTGTGTCAACAGCTGACAAGAGTCTTATTGAATATCAGCATCAAGTAGGAAGTCAGAATACTCGGCTACAGTCTGGTAAACACTGCTGATGACGTCCACGTGGATGGTGATAGGCTGTCTCTTGAATTTGTGGCAATAACAAGAAGTTAATCCCTGCTGCTAAGTCCTTTGCTGCAGTGAATGTTCACACATCCACCAGGAAAAGAATTCAGTTTGTCACATTTCAGAAGAGGCAGTTCTACTATGTACACAGAGGACACTACACAGGGAAAGATTTAATGAATCTGGAATTTCTTGGAATTCTTTAGATCCTCATATAGTAAGAAATGCGCTGAAATGATTAAAAAGAGGTCACAAAAAAAGAAGTCATGATGGTTCAAGCTCTGTGGCCAAATTATTGGCTGGTTTAGAGCTTAGCTGTCAATGGACTGAGACATAATGATGTATCTAAACGCAACACCCCTGGCTAAGAATCTGGGGTTAATGTTTGATTGTCAATTTTATTTTGACATGAGGAATACCACTAAAATAGTTTTCTACCACTTATATTGGCATTTAACTTGACATTTAACAACTTTGTAACACTGAAACACACAGGTCTTTCTAATAATTTGACCTTATATCTACAGCTGACATCAAGCACTGAAGCCAGGATCCTTACTGAAACTGAGCCACATATCACCTCTATTCTCAACTCTCATCATGAGCTGCCAAGCTGTCAAGCAGCTATATTCAATATTTTTAGAATAATATTGGATCAAATGTGTAATGTGAGAGCAGTTGCTCGTAGTGACAAACCAACAGATAATTATCAACATCTCTGCAGTTTCCCTTACCTCTGCGGAGCTTATTGCTTCATTCAGCTCATTGATTTGGTTTTCTGACTTCCAATTTTACTGGTTTTGGTTGGTCATTTTTAGTAGTAAAACCGGCAGATGTTTTCGGAGAAAAAAGTGAAGAAAGTCGAATATGTAATAGCTAAAGAGCCAGATACTTCCCTCAGGAGTTGGTGGAGACCAAAACACAACTAAAGAGTGAATATTCAACTCAAGAGCCCAGTATGTTTCTTCAGAACTACTTGTTGGATGGTCAGATAGCTCCTCCCCCCACACCTTTTATTGGCCAACTGTGCAGAGGTCAGAAAGGAGGCAGGGTTTGAACTGTCAAGCTCTCTTTTTTTTATTAACTATTAATTAACTATAGATTAACTATTTCTGTCACTTTTGATTTGAACAACCGAGTGCAGCACAATAAATACCATCCAGGAGAGAGCCTGAATGCTGACTGCCACTCCATATTTTGCTGGATGTGCAAATAAGCAACTGTATGCTAAGAACAACATGATCTTCTCTAATTATACCACTGTTACACTACAATTTAAACATAGCTATTGGGTTCAACTGCTCAACTCTTTTTAGCAGCTTTATTTTTTCATATATCATACATACATTCTCTCCATGTACCTGCCTGTTGTTGCCTGTGTTGTCAGCATACAACACTGTAGTTGTCACATTGTGGGCACAGTGGCTGCTGCTCAGAGAAGGTTACATAGTCTTGCTGTAAATAATTGACTTTACACACACTTTCCTTCACAATTTGTTTCCCTACAAGATCACTGTGTTCCATCTGTTCCTCACTCCAGGACTAAAGTCTAAGGTGATGCTGCATTTAGTTCCTCCCCAGAGATTTGAGTGTGTTCTGTGAACGTAAAACACACATTTTCAAATGTGTGCTTACTTGGTTATGAAATGTTTTATTCTTTGTTTTTTTCTGTTATATTTTGTTTAAATATGTTGTACTTGTCCATGTTTATTTTTAACTGCATTAAATTCTATAAAAACTATATATTATTATTATTATTAAAGAGGATGGTCCTTTGGAGTTTCATTTCATATTGGACACAGATTTGTCTGCAGCTTTCTTGGGTTTACATTTTTAATGGCAAAATTTCTCATTAATACAATTCTTATGATTTAATATACTTTGCTATAATTACTGTATGTGAATATCTGATAATGTGTACACTCTGCACTTGTATAATTTGTGTCTGTGTCAACTCTGTCGTAAGAGACAGCACTGGGTTGATTAGAAACTGGAGACAACTTGTTTTGGAAACTAAGAGAACAGTCTGACCTGTGTTCTTATCCCAGGGTGAGAACACTGAGCTAGACAAGACTGAGAAATAGAGTTGACTTGATATCTTCTTTTTTGCAGCCATGTATTTATAAGTGTGTGACTACGACGGCCCTTTGGCGTCAGATGCTTCATAAGCTCTTGGTGTATGATCTCTGTCCTTTCAGCTGATATAAAGTGGGACTCTTTAGAGTTGGATTTCTTTCTCTTTGTCTTATTGTTTGCCTTTTATTTGCTTTAGTAGTTGCTTTATTATTTGCTTTATTAAAAATATCAAAAGACAATTTGTTGGATCATCATTTATTTGCTCACTTCTCCAAGGGAAATAAGGAAGATTTCCACCACAAGACTTATGTTTAAGCTCCTATAATCCACATCGCTGACAGGAACAGACCTATTCTATATAAGGTATGAATCATCTGACTACAGTATCCTGTCAATCATAGTTATATATGCTATGACCTGTTCTGTATAGAAATCTTACATAAGTTATCTGGGACAGAAGTCTGAATGGATTTCTCTGGCTGCTGCACTAGAACTGATTTGTTAGGATTTGATAGGAGATAATAAGATGACACATTTCCCTCCAGCTTTACCTAAGCCTGGAAATGGCATGGACATGATCATAATGAATGATCACCGGAGACAAATAAAAAATACTGCTTTGAGAAATTTTTATGTTCTTTGTTCCTCTGAACGTCATTGAACATGCGCAGCTGCAGCCTTTGCACGTGTCAAGATGGCCAAGCATATAGACACAGATTAAATTGAAGACGATGATTATTTTCCCTTTATGAGATCATTTCATATCCATGTACAGGGTGACATCAGACCACACGCAACTGCCCTGATCTAAACTGAAAAATGCATGGCATTAAAAGCTTTTGGTATTGTGCAAGAGTATCCATGTCAAAAGATTAAGAGCCAGTGAATTGCATCTTTGAATACCTTGGGAGCATATGTGGCTTCAGAGTGCAACATTGTAAGGGCCTAAGCTCCTGATAGACAGACTTCATTTGTGTTTCAGTGGCAACTTCCGCTTAAAGCTGCTAAGAGTAGAATTTGCCTCTAAACAGATAGCCCCCAAGGATTAGTCTTCATAATCTGCCGTTCACTGATCCTCGAAATCATACTGTCTAGGGGCTCTGAAATCAGCTTACAGTAGTACAGACAGTAGTTGGTGTGTGAGTGGTTTTATGATTGGGATGGCGTGCTGTGCGGTCTTTATGTACAGTAGCATCGAATGAGAAAAAGTCAATTGTCTATGGAGAATATTGCTTCCAATCTGCACAGCGGATGTGTCTACCTTATTGTAGAAACATGCTGTGTTGCATTCTCTCAGTCAAACTGTCAATCAAATGTACAATGGCCTACAAATGTCTTGTGCATGGGACGTACATGCTGGTGCAAGGACAGACAACACAGACAGAACCTGTGTACTGTTGACAGGTCTTTATATGGATAGCATTAGGAATGCAGACAGGATCTAAATCAAACAACTGTCCCTTTCGTACAGTCTCAGTATATTAAAGTTAGATTACAAAGACACTTGGGCAGTCATCGGGTGCAAAAATACCAGATGGTGAACGAGACGGGATGAGGACTAAACTATACAGTGCCCTATAAATCAAAATTAAAAATAGATCTAAATGTTCGTCATTGAAAACAGAGTGCGTTAAGTTGATGTGATTGACTTCCTTTCCTCAGAACATTAATCCTCATTATTCTGTCAGAATTTTCTTGGAAAACACTTTAAGTATAATCCACGTTGGATTTTTATCTTTGTGTCATTGTCAAATAAACTGTGATTAACAAGCCATCAATGTGAAGACCGATTAGCCCTGTGAACATTTCTTTACCAGCATTGGAGGTACCATTATAATTTATTAATGAGAACATTCTAGGCATTCATCTATAGCTATAGACAAAGCAAACAAATATAGGCATCCTATTAAACCAAGTTTGATGCAGTAGATACACATTTTAGGACAAACAAACCAACAAAAAGAAAACAAAAAAATTTGATATTGATATTGATATTGCTTACATGAGGACAATCTGGTTCTGGAGTAGTGGGTAGTTAGAAAATTAGCACAAATGTCACTTGTTTTCTTATTGGGGATGTGCCATTTCCCCCCTTTTTGTGTTCCTTTTGCAGCATGGAAATGTCACATATGAGTCCAGAAAGAGCACAGTAATTAAGCAAGCACATATAGTAGACGCTCTGGGATTGGCTCCTTTACAGAAACAGGAGAAATGTTAATGGATCCCTATATCAGAACGGGAATGTTGGATCGCTCCTTCTCTCTTTGTGATGGAATCGAGACTTCTACGCAGAGCTGGAAACAGCCAGTTTCTTCAAGTGGTCCATGAAGACCTGCAGGCTGACGTCATCGGTGAGGATCGGAGCGCCTGTCTCCTGCACATGGACGTAAAGAGAAATAATGGTTGAGTGACTGACTCACTTTATGGACAGATGTTTACATGACATAACTTTAATGAACAAACACATTCATCGCCAAGATTATCTTATGCAAGACCCTGTTTCTCGGTAATCTCACGCCACAGATGTATGCACAGTGTTTATATGCTGCCGGTTAGGGTTCAGCTCTTCCTTGACTGGGAAAATAAAAGATTAATGCTATTTTCAGCTTTCAATCTTCCCTACTAAGTGTGTAAAATTGAAAGTAAAAGAACCTTTCCCAAAAAGGGAATAATAAAGTTATTTTCTCTTCTTTCTCTCTCTCTCCTTTTCATTCCCCTTCTTCTAGAATCAGAGGTTGGCCAATCCAAGACCTGTGTTTGCTGACAGTTTATACTTCTATCTATAACTATATCTGTTTTTTTTTACACTTGTCCTGTCATATACATATGTGGTTATGAAAAAAAAAAAAAAATGAAATAAAAGTGTGTGTGTGTGTGTATGTATCGAGAGAGAGAGAGAGAGAGAGCGCGAGAGAGAAAGAGCGAGAGCGAGAGAGAGAATTCGACCTCTGTAAGCAATCTATTTTCAAGTATAAAGCAGCAGAGCACAGTTGTAGCTTATAATACCGTACCTGTCCCCAGGCGTAGAGGTTGTTGTGGGTCTGTGATGGGTTGACCTTGGAGAGCAGGAAGCGAGCCTGTGAGCCTCCGTGCTCGGTGTCGACGTAGCGCGGCATGGGGAATCGCGTCTGCAGGATCTCCTGGGCGTCATCCAGTGGAGCCTGCAGCAGCTGCTTGAAGTTCTCATACTCAGTCATTTCCTGGTAGCCCGCCTTTCGCCACTGGGCTATGGTCTGGAAATAAAAAGGAAAAATGAGAGCATTAGGAAAAGCCTGCTGCATCACTAAGTGTGCTGTCATGCCCTGGAAAGATATTAAGAAGATGAACAACAAATGGAGATTTTTGGAACCAAAATTCTCTCATGGGGTTTAAACAAGTCTTAGTCTGGGATCCTCCGTCTCACCTCTCCATGGTAGATAACCAGCTGGAAGAACGTATCCATCAGCAGGATCCTATCTGGCAGGATACTGCTGCTGTCCAGGAGAACGGGCTGTGAAAAACAGACAGATCCAAGAAACAGTTTGAAACAACTGAATACAAATACAACGATACTGAAACATTTCTTATGAAGACATTCTGAAGCTTCTGGGTAAGACCGGATGCTCCTCCAGCATTGAGAATAAATGGTTGTGGAGGGTCTGAGGCTGACCTCTGGTGGTCCATAGAAGGAGTAGGAGTAGAGGATGGGCTGGATCATGATCAGGGACTGGGTCAGGTCCTGCCTGACAAAGTGGTGCCTGTAATAGGACGACTCATCCGGGCTGTTGTTGAACACCTGCAGGAATGGCGACCTCCGCAGGTGGAACATAAACTGCAGGTAGAGGAGAAGAGGGGAAGAAAAAGTTATTTAAATGAATGAATCATTATTGTATAATCAAAAAAGGTTTTTAAAAAGCATACAGTCCCAATGCAGATCAATTACAACGGGGACAGTGTTGTAATTAGAACTTATAAAGTCACACAAAATCGAATTGATAAAGATAAAGAAAAATGCACATGCATGTCCACTAGGAGGCAGGTTTACCTGTGGGTAGAGGGACAGAGACTCTGACAGTTTGAAGGATGTAGGATCATCTTTATTGAATTGGCCGAACTTCTGACACTGAAACCGAGGGAGACAAAACACTGTTAAAACATTAAACGTATCATTACCTTACATAACCCGGCACGTCATACAGGAGTTCCACTATACACGAACAATCACCGGATTACGCTTGCTGCTTTTTATATATTGCACAATCCCAACAATGCCAACTATGCATTTGTTGTTCTTGTCGTCACAAAGCGTTAAGTGTGTTTCTCACCAGGCGGATGAGCTGCCTGTCAAGCCAACGCAGGACATCTGGTCCCTCCTCCGACTCCGCTCTGAAGACTCCCAGGCGAGCCATGAGCACCGCGGCCGCTTCCTGGTCGAAGGACGACTCGATGTGCTGAATTTGGGACTGCGCATCTGCCCAGCTGGCGGGGGAAGAGAAAAAGGGAGAAGGAGGGAGGGAGGAGAGCAGGTGTGAATGATGCAGACAGGTGTCTGAGGGCGTCGACGCACGTTGGAGGAGTGTAAACATCCGTTCTAGTGACGCAAATATTGACTCAAGCTGTCACTTTCTTGCCAAAACGCCAAGCTCATTATTATCACTAACTACACTTAAACGTGCATGCATTGAATATTCAGTCTTTTCTGCAAAATAACCTGGCTTGTTTAAAATAATTATTTTTCATGTTGACGTGGAATAAAGTTTGAGGTACAGTCTTGCCTGTCACGACTCACTAAACAGTGTCTATGCCATAAATTTAAGTCTTACTTCCTGGCGACGGTAGTGACCCGTATCCTCCTCTGTGTGTTTGAGTGCTGGTACTGGGTTACAAACTGGATTACCCCTCGGCCACCCTGGGGGACTGGCGCATTGTGCTACACACACACACACAAACACACACACACACAGAACAGCAGACAGTAAGACTACTTTCTCACTCCCTTCTCTCGTTGCATCAGTCCAACAAATAGCCTTCTATTACAAGAGGGTGGGAGGGGGACAACACAAAAAGCTATTGTTTATAACATTTTACTAAACAAAGCCTTCATCACTATTATTCACTTGTTTGATGACCGTACTCCGTAGCCTACATTAATCCCTTCACAAGCAAAGGCTAAGTAAGTGTTATTTACCTGATTCACCACTTCAAAATAAATGCCCAAAGTGGTGGAGGGGTTGAGACTGCACACTTTCCACTGGCTCGTGCCACCAATACCCATCTCCTACACAAAACAGAGAGCATGTTGTGGGGAATGTGAGTTCAGCTCTCAGATTACAATTCAATTGTGAGAAGGAAGGAATCCGAGGCTGGGTGCAGGGACTCACATTCTCCGAGACACAGGAGCCCTTGGAGTTGAGTGAAACACACGGTCCAATGGTCCCGCAAACCTTGAGTTCCCTTGATGTCTATACAGACAGAAAGACATCAATTTTGTGAACACAACAGCTAATGTCAGATTAGCAAGTATAAAGTTAGCCGCATCATTTAAGTCATTGATACCTCTTCTTAAAATCAAGCAAACAGTGATTTTATTTATGACTCCGATGACTAAATCACTTCTTTACCTTGACCTCCAGGATGCCTCCGAAGGCCATGCGGAAGTCTCCGTTGTAGTCTTTGCTGAAGACCCTCTGGAAGGTCTGCTTGAACAGGGAGGTATTGAAGGAGTCTCCCATCACAATGTGGCCCCTGTTAACACGCAATAACAAATCGTTTAGATTCCTACAAAGGGGTGTTTATGTGTAAAGAATCACACTTACCTAATAGTTAAAACTAATATAATCGCACGCCCTCAATCAATTAAACAGCAAGTGCTGACGTACCCGGTGAGATTAGATAAGCACTTCATCTCCAGCAGTCCAGTCTGGTCCAGGGCACAGGCGTAGATATCAATACAGTGGCCATTTACTGCTGAGCGGTTGGCCATGGCTTCATAGTACTGCATGACACAAAAGTCAGTGAGCATACCCTCAGTACGTCGTGTGCACAATCTATTTGACTTTGAGGTGTCTACTGTTAAAGTACATTTAATAATAACAAAGGAAAGTTTGTAAAAGGACGCATTCACTCAAACACAAACACTCGCAAATGTCACGGTTTGCAGACGGTTCCTGCATTTGCTCACCTTGGTGGCTTTCTTCAAATGGCGGGCGTTGTCTTTCTGGATGTCGTGCCAGGAGCGGATGGGGGTTTTCAGCTCGTCTCCCACCACCATGCCTGGGCCCTGGGTGGGGGGCCCTCCGATGAACAGCATCACACGAGCCCCTGTGTTGGGGAATGTACCCTGAGGATAAAGAGAGGAGGGATTGGGTTTCAGTAAAGCTTCATTTCACATATACGGCCTTATTAAACGAAGGAAGATCACCTGTGCAAATGCAGCATCTGTAGTGCGTAAAAGAAACTTTTAAAGACAAGTATTAAAAATTTTTTAAAAGCTAATTGCACTGAGCATGGGTCACATTAGCAAATAAAACATTATGACACAGAAAGGAATTGTTTTGAAATAATTTTCCAGTCTAACAATGTTGTTTTCACATTAAATGACAAAAGCAGAAATGATTATGTATGTATAGAGAGGACAACAAGTCTGAATGAGAGCTTTTAGGGAATCGCTTTCAGTGAAGGGCAGAGCACACAGCCAACACGTACAACAAAGTCCATAGTCCAGGGGTCTGGGAAAGTCAAAGACACAGACATTTGGAAGAAGGCCACGTAGTCACAAAGGAGCTTTTAATATAACGTGACCATCTGATAACAAGTTCTGTGAAAACATGGTTCGATCATAAAAAAGTGGGTCAAAGTGTGCGCATTCAAAGAGAGCAATTAAATAAATAAGCCAACTAATGGTGGATGCTAACCACTTTTTGCAGTTCTGCTTTATGTGTAAAAAATTAAATCAAATGCCTCTTGACAAATCAGTGAATCTGGATTCACTGAAACAGACAAATTTATTCTAATCAGGCCTCATCTCCTATCTGCCGAAGGGGAGTACAGTGGGGGAAATGATTTGAACAGTCACATGTGGCTTAATGGTCTTAAAGAGGCTACAGTTCAGGTAACTGTGAAGCGTGAGTGTGTCTGACAGTAATATTTTGTACCCAGGTATGGTTTGCATTTAACTTGTCTTAAAAAGGTACAGCATTATTAGTTTTCACTTTATGTCCTGTATAATCTGTGTGTGATGTACCTCCAGCAGGCCGACAGCAACAGACAGCGCAACGCCTGTGGAGCGGAGGGGCCGCTTGCCCTGAGGGACGGGCCACGGGTCTCTCTGAAGCTCACCCAGCAAGTCAGTCAGATTCATGTCGACTCTGTGAACGGGCTGGAGGAACCTGAATACGAATGCAAACACATCTTAGACAGAATGAAAAGCAAACTGCCGTAGGGCAAGCTTGTGCATGTTTCCACTCCCCTGGAAACAGCCCCCATTACCTGACCAAGACAAGTGGAGTGTTAATGCCCCTCCATACCTGCAAGAGGCTGCAGCATCCTGGGGTGCCACCGGGCGACCTTGCTGCCCTGGTGCTGCTGGTTTTGTTAAACCCAGCATCTCCTGAAAGAAACAAACAAACAAAAAAACATGATTACGTTGAACAGAAAGTTTTAACGTATGCTACTTTGTTAAGCACAAGTGTCCTGGAATTATACAGTTTAAGGAGATGCTTTAAAGTCAACTGATAATGCCTTCGCCCCCACCCACCTGGATCTGTTTGGAGGAGAGGTCCTTGGTGCCCCTGAAGACGTAGCTCTTGGCAATCCCCTCACAGCTGAGCTCGTGAACCTGAACCATGCGCCCGAACGTGATGAGCCCCACCAGGGCGTTTGGTGGCAGCAGGCTGAGGGACATCTGCAGGGACTCCTTGAGGGCCTGGAGATCCTCTTCTTCCAAACACGTGTCCACCACATAGAGGAAGATCAGAGGGGTCGGGGGTCCACGCTATGAAGAGGTGGGAGAGAAAAGAGAGGAAGCCGTGAGCTTTCTTTCCCCACACGTTATCACATACACTGAGGAGCTAGCACTGTTTGTTTTCATTTGCTTATTTTTCTTGTCTGCAAAGTGACAAAGACTCGGAGAAGAAGAGGCTGAATTCATGTTTCATGTTTAGTTTTAAAATTCTGAAGCAAGCGGAGACAATTTCATCAGCAGCTCATGTTGCTTTTAAAAACCATGTGTATTATTTATGAAGCCACAATAGTAGTCAGGCCTTCACTGCTTGTAAAGCCATGGATGTTTGTGAATAATTTAAATTATAAATATTTATTATAGCCTATTGTATGACTTAACATATCAAAACTCTACATTATCACAAAACTCACTATATTAACCAAATTAGGTGCACTTAATTACAGTGCTAATCCCAATACCTAAGTAGGCTATAGCACCTTTGTTCATATACTTGTGCTTTGAAACATGGGGAATGTGTCAGAGTTGCAGGGTGACACTGAATAGTGAAAAATACAAATAAGAACTCTCCAACTATAGAGGTTATTCTTAAAATTCACCTTTTCACAGTACATCTTGCATAGGGCTGAGGTCAGACTCTGCGCGTGTGTGTGTGTGTGTGTGTGTGTGTGTGTGGTATTTACCTGTACTATGTACTCAATGGTAGAAAACTGTGGCATGAGTTCAGCTGGCTGGTTCACTTCTGATATGCCTGCATAAGAGGGAGGAAACTGTACAGAGACAAAGACATTAACAGCCAAATTAACCAGCCTAATAAAGGAATGTAGCTAGTCCACGTTAGGTTATGCACATTTATCCTATTTAGCTGTGGCAACCATTCATATCACACTTAATTATGCTGTGAATATCACTACTTACTGGATTTCTCTGAAAGCAGAAGTTGCACGCCCATATCTTGGCTCTGAAGTCAATTTGACTGTAAAAGAGGGATCAAAACCATTTAGGGTGTGCATCCAATTGCTAGGATTACTGTGACTGATAGTGGGCTGAACACAATGTATTTGCACACCTAGTACTTATAACACATCAACATTTGGAAATGCTGATACGTAAAAAAAATATTTAAACACAGCACCAAATTCAAATCCCTGCATCCTGCAATACATCCTCCTTTTTCTTGTACAACAATGAACAAACGTCAAGGACACATCTGGCACAAGACAGTTAAACAATTCCCGTGTAAAAATGATAAAATAGTAGCCAAATTATACGCTAAGACAAAATAAACGCTGGATACTTTGTGCTGTTATACTGTTTTCTGGTGCTTTGCAGCTGAAACAAAACATTCAAAAGTACACATCTATAAGCAGAAGAATTGTTTTTCTATTTCACTCACCATAACGGGTTGAGCACTGCCTTGCAATTGGCCCGGCTGCACAGAACTGGTTCGTACTGGACCGGTGGCAGGTCAGGCCTCTCCTTGAGCGGTGTGAAGAGGCAGGAGACCGGGGCCACTAGCCTGGTGGCTTCCAGACGGCTGGAGGGCCAGAGGTTCCAGCTGAATCTCACCCCATCCCTGTCCTCGTTCTGTTGGATGAACTCCTGGTAGGTCGTCATCTCCAAAGCTTCAGCAGAGAAAGAGCCCAATAGACCACAGTGAGTCAGTCAGTCCAGTAGCAGAAGTGGATATAGTCCCAGTGACACAGGTAGTCTACTTGTTCATGGCTTTCAATAACTGCTGTCTTTATACAGGTGCTCCTTTCTCCCAGTGGCTAAAATAGCATGTAGATATTTGAAAGCATGACGCACACGTAAGTGTCATCAGAAAACCTGTCCAGCGTGTTTGCTGAGGAAGAGTATAGTGCAGAGGAATCCCAGAGGTATTTTTAGGCTCCACCTTTGTTGGTGCGTCAGCGACACAGCAATGACGCCTTTAGCAAAGCGCCACCAGGGATTCTGTTGTAGCAACCGTATACTCTCCCTCTATCTCACCGCTATCAGAGGAACTTCATATTCCCAAGGCAATAGAACAGTACTCCATCAGGGATACAATGTGCTTTTTAAAAGATGACCCCAAAAAGAAGGTATAATCTTTCTTTGTCAGCTGTGTGTATGATTTCAGCGCGCACAATAAGATTGTTACTTCTGTAGGCCAGTCAACTGTTTACTACTGTCAGTAGGGTTGCAACTATACAGATTATTTTCATTATCTGTTGATCTTCCAGTTACTTGAGGCATTCATTGAGGAAATAACTGGTTGGTTTATAAAATGTAAGAAAAAAGTTACATATCCATTACAGGAGCTCAGAACCCAATGTGACATCTTCAAATGACCAGTTTTGTCTGACCAACAGTCCAAAGCCCCACAATATTGAATTTACTACTACATAAGACAAAGAGAGGAAGCAAACCCTCCCATTTTAAAAGCTGGAACAAGGGAATGTTTTGCATTTTTTGCTTGATAAATGACTTAAATGATCAGTTTATTATCAAAATAGTGTGCTATCTAATAATCTCTGTCATCTAATCAAATGATTAAGTAAAGGATTAAGTTGTAGTACTACAGCAGATTGTTCCAACTGGTGGACATGTTTGAAGAAGAACATTTAAATTATTTACCTGACCTGAAACAAGAAGCAATTTGTTTCTGTAACTAAAAAAAACACACCTGCCAAAAATGCATCGACACTAAGTCTTTATTTGTATCTAGCCCTGTATTTTAATAATCGATCGTTTAAGTAGCCTACATTTTCTAACAAAAATGCCAAACCTTCCCTAGTTCCCTGTTCACATATGTGAGGATGCTGCTGCTTTTCTCTGTCGTATATCAAAGAACAATGGATATCTCTGAGCTCGGGTGCTGTTGGACGGACAAACCAAGAAACCTGAAGACATCACCTTGAGGAGATTCGTCGATAATAGAAACACTTATAAATTGCTCTAAGTCGAATGTTTTTTCTTACGTAATGTGACCTGTCCCTGGCCATATAACGCGTGGGACGCGGGAGTGCTGTTTGGGGGTAGTGCTAGAAACAGAGTTCTGCCTCTGTTCTGTATGAAAGTACGAGGAATCATTGACATTTCTTTAATCATAGAAAGAAAATCACTATTTTGAGCAATTATTACAGTGATTACCTTCTGGGCTCCGAGTCTATAACATAGGTTACAGGCCACGTATCATCACTGATAAAATGTAACAGTGAAGGTTGGTATCTCTCGTGAATAGCATTTCTACTTAGAAATCATTCAAATATAATCGTTTTAGCGGGACGATAAGGCACGCAAAACTCGGTATAGCGACGATGGTGGTTGTAGAAACCCAATAAATGTAACGGCAAACGTTATTGTTGATCACCAAATGTCTACGTTTATCTGTCACTCAATCCTCTACAAGCTAACGCTACGTTGTATAGCTGATTGGGCTAGCTAACGGAATGTAGCATTAACCCACTTCCTGCCCCTTCATGAATGAAAGCAGACACGGGCGGCCTACCTTCGAGCACAATTAAGTCGAGTGCTTACCTTTTATAACAGATTGGCCTCAGGTCTATACGAGAGCAAAATAGTGTGTTGTGTCCCAAAAAAAAATCACAGCATTTGGAGATAAAAACAGGATGTACAGGGCCGAAAGACGACGGTGAGGGGATCACTCCCTATCAACCGGCTTCTGCACTTTACTAGAATGACGTGTTACTCCAAGTTCAGGCGTCTCCTATTGGCTCTTCTTTCCATGACGTTGCTAGGCTAAGGGTACGCACGGGAAGAGGGTGACTATGGGAAATTGAGTTTACAGTATTGTCCTACGGCGACGTGTGCCCCAGTGGTTAATCTAGGAGTTACAGTTGTAGTTATATGTTTTGCTGACTACAGCGTGATAACGTGTGATTGGACGACTGTGACTTGTATTCTCTGTTATCTGACCACTTTGTTACCCTCTGTGAGGTAAATTATCACAACATAGTATACTAGGCCTATGACCTGGTGGGAAGTGAAGTCAATTTATTTACTCAACTAAGTGGACAAACAACTTGAGGTACTTTAGTTGAATATTTCCATGAAATGCCACTTAATATTCAATACTCCACTGTATTTAGAGGTAGGCCTAAGTACTGTAGGCCAACTTTACTAGCCATTGTAACTTTATTGGAATTATTAATAATTATGGTGTTTTTTCCCTTTGTTACTAGAGGCCTCCTTTTCGGAATGTTTTAATATATAACAAATTATTTGTTGCAGGACTTTGCAACTA
>JAVQJL010092527.1:0-13143 GCA_036024295.1 Nannoperca obscura
TGTGTGTGTGTGTGTGTGTGCGCGTGTGTGCGCGTGCGTGCGTGTGCGCGCCCAACTGAATGGTATATTACATTCTCCCACTGCTGCAGCAGCATCTCAACCACCTGGAGTTTTTGCGCACGTGCATCCATTCCCGCACAATTGTGTTTGTGTGTGTACGTTCACCTGGGTGGTAAAAGTATGTGTGCGTCAGATCAAACAATTGGCTTGACAGCGCTGGTTTATAAATTATTCAGAAGGAGGCTGCTGTTGTAACCGTCAGTATAACTGGGAGACTTGCACAATTTAGCTTTTTTCATGTGGAGCAGTGTGTCTGACACGCCATCCACAGGTAAAATATCCCTGAGTACATGTTAAATTACTTTAAGATGGATTGACTTTTGGTGTGTGTAGTTTTCTTTTTTTGTGTGTGTTCATGATTTCTGCTTTGTTTAGATGGCGAACCAAGCAGAATCTGGACTATTCCTTCCTCATGATGTACGCTGTGAGCAAAGGAGTTTATTATGTCCAGGTATGTCTTGAAAAAATAAATATGTTCCCACAGCAGCTTGTTGGAGTACATTTGAAGAAGGTCTCTGTAGACAGTTACTCACTCGTATGGGGGTGAAGCCTGTTACCCGGCAAACACTGGTTTGCTTTTTGGCTTGGAGCATGCCGTGTCAAATGCAAACATGGCGAGTAAATGTGTGTTGTTGCTGTTGTTCATTAGAGCCAGTGTTGTTTTTTTTCAGAGCAGAGGCACTTTCACTTATTCTTAGCCTAATCCTCTTTGACTTCTACGGCTCTTATCTGTCTTCTTGGCTAAACCAGCTGTCCAATTTGGGAACGCTTTATATAAACGTTTACTCTCAGCAGATTTGAAGCGCTAGCGCCAGCCACACACACTGTGGTTTCACTGTGTTGTTAATCTCCCATCTTTCTGTCTCATGCATGTGGTGTGTCATTTCCATTCTCTGCTCTCACCTGGAGCGAAGAGGTATTGTCTGTCCGACATCAACTTCAACTCTAGTTTAGTGTAGCAAGAGCGGAGTTTCGAGTTGTCCTTGTGTGAACATAGAGGAGTCTCCCTCCTGCTTCTCACCCTCTCCGTCAACAATAAACACAAACTCTTAACGCGGTTTCTTCTGTTTTACATTTCGTTTTTTCTGGTTTTTTTCCAGCTGGAGGATGACATTGTGGCCAAGCCCAACTACTTTGCCACTATGAAGAACTTTGCCCTGCAGCTCTCGTCAGAGGACTGGATGATCCTAGAGTTCTCTCAGCTGGGCTTCATCGGTATGATCCATTTAAGCGCGTGATCAATACTCGCCATCGACCAGGGGTCTGTCAAATGAAGCAAGATCTGCACAGCCAGCTAATAGCAAAGCCAAACAATGGCATTCCTGGCTGATGGTCTCTCTAAAGTGGTCATTAACTCATTCTCTTAACTCGGTATTTTCAAATCCAGTTGGCAAGACAAGTTTATGATAAACAGGCAAACGCACCGAGGAGGGATCCGCAGCAGCCAGTTGAGAAGAAATGGAAATTGTATTGATCACTGTACAAATTGGGTCATTGTAAAGTAATATGATTTGGCAGGGAGAAGCAATATGTACTACAATATGTAAATGAGGAATGGGTATATTTGTACTCCAAATGAAACAGTTTTCTTGTTGTGCTTTTGTTCAGATGAATGGTTTAATCATCTCATTGCAAATAATTGGTGGTTAATGATGCTGAATGCTTCAGTGCGGGACCAATAAACATCTCTAGCCTCTGTCTCTCTGTCTGTCTCTCTCTGTCTCTGTCTGTCTCTCTCTCTGTCTCTCTCTCTCTCCCTCTCTCCCTCCCTACAGGAAAAATGTTCCAGGCTCCAGACCTAAACCTCATTGTTGAGTTCATCTTCATGTTCTACAAGGAGAAGCCCATCGACTGGCTGCTGGACCACATTCTCTGGGTCAAAGTCTGTAATCCTGAGAAAGATGCGGTATGCACTGCGTAGATATAGATGTTAAGATCTGAGTGTCATTTTAAGGGGAATTGGTTTAATCGTTCTTTTCTTCTCCCTTTTTTTTTTTATTTATAAAGAAACACTGCGAGCGGCAGAAGTCCAGCCTACGTGTGCGGTTCAGACCCTCCCTGTTTCAACATGTGGGACTCCATTCTTCTCTTGCTGGAAAGATCCAAAAACTCACAGTGAGTCCCACACCCTCGCAGTCTTTGTGTTATTTAATATAATGGTAGAGGCTACTTCCTGTGTAGACATGTTGACTTCCCCCACTGTTTGTATCTGTAGGACAAGGACTTCCTGAAGCCACTGCTCCACAAGATGCACGTCAACCCCCCGGCTGAGGTTTCCACTTCAGTGAAGGTATCATATCTAATATATCATATATTATCTCAGGATCTTTACTTTGCACGTATCTATAATCTAACAATAAATACAACAAGTACTTTAATGCAACATCCCTTAAACTTCAACGTCAGGTGGTACAAAACGTGCGTATTGTGTCACACAGGTGTATCAGGGTCACACACTGGAGAAGACGTACCTTGGAGAGGACTTCTTCTGGGCCATCACTCCCACTGCAGGAGACTACATCCTCTTCAAATTTGACAGACCAATTAGCATAGAGAGGTACGTATGAAAGGCGTTTGACTGTTTGTGATGTGTTTGCGTGCACGACCTCTTATTGTTTGCGTTCAGATAATAGGCCAAGAATGCAAAGCACTGACCAAAATATATGTTGTTTTCTGGACCATAACATTTACATATAAAGGTCCAAAAATCTGTATTTTCACTTGTTTCAGCCTGCTGCCCTTCTTGTTGAGCTTCAGAGTGGTTTGTGCGTGTGTGTGTGTGTGTGCGCGTGTGTGCGTGCGTGCATCTCCAGGGATCAGGGTGAGCTAATGAGAGTGCTCTAAAATAAGCATTCTCAGGCCAGCCTCCTACTCTCTGCAGAGCCGAGGTAGAGAGGAAGCAAGACCGTGAATATAAAGAGGAGCCGATAGCGAGACTGACGGCTTGAATCGGAGCAGTGCTGAGCAGGATGCTAATATTTGGTCACGCAGAGCCTCATTTTATCGTGATGAATGCATCCACTGCTCTTGTAAAGATAATGTTAGGACAACGAGAGTGCGTGAGACTCAGTCACTCAGCGAGTAAGTGGCAGTGAGTGGGGGAAAATGGCCATCTAGCGTTCCACTGTCTGACTCTGAAGTGTTTTGTCTGCTTTTCAGTGACACCAATTACTCTGGCTGTGGCTCCTTTTGCCGGGCTGATTAGATAACGTCTCATCGGCAGTTGATGGAGAGATAGAGCATTCTTTATAATCTGTCACTGCCTCTATTTCTGGCTGGCATTCTTCCTCTGTCTCCTGCTCTCTGGCTGTTAACTCAAGTAAAATACAGTGCACCCACCAACTTAAGTGAAAGCCTTGTTTAAGATAAATGAACGGGAAGCCTGATCATTTATTTCTTCTTTGAATCGTGCAAACCTTGAATGCCAAATAAGTGAAGCACATATTTTACACTGTGCCCATGCTTCAATTTATATCGTCCTCCAGTTGCTTTGGAATCCGTTAGTTTTCTGACCAGAAAGACAGAAATACTGTAATATTGAATTATGTTTAATGTAAAACGTGTAGCTCTGACCTGAATATAAGATCTAAGAAGCATAAGCTTTGAAATGTTGATCAACTCTATCTCACTGACAGTTAAGACCTGATGACACAAGGGGTGCAGTTACTTTTGCATACTTTTTCTTTTTTTTCTTTTATGCACATAACTTACCTAACTAACCTAATATCCACAAATGATTTGGTGGACCGTGTGCATCTGTGTGGCAGCCACCCTGGGGGAAAAGAGCAGTAATGCTTATCCATGGATGTAAATATTAAAATGAATGCTTGATTCGATTGGCAGGTTCCTGTTTCGCAGTGGTAACCAGGAGCACCCAGGGGACAAGATCGAGAACACCACAGTGGAAATACTGCCTGTTTCGGTAGAGAACCCCCCCACACACACACACATACACAGACACAGTCTGTCACCCCGCCGTGGTGTGATGTGCAAATGGTTTTGATTAGATTACATAAAGTGGTTGTTCTTAGGGATATTGATTATTGACAGGAATGTGAGCATGACCGAATCGCTTGCTCTGCTAGAGGCAACACATCCTGACATTGTGATTCACACTTCCAGCGTCGGCACAGACGCTAGCATCTGTTCAACTGCTGCTCAAACCAGAAGTCCGTAACATTTTTGTCTTTGACTGTGTTCATATGTTAGGAACCTGGACTGCAGACCAAAGAGAAGTACAAGCGAACTGAAGACCGCTTTTACAGGATCGGTAAGTTGATTTGACGGCCTCCTGGTGCTTTGAGTGCATACAAACACACTGAAACATTATCAAATTTCAGCTATCAGATCACACACTCACACCAATGCTGCCTACAGTGATAGACAGTGTAAAACAAAAAAAACGTGTGTGAAATGTTCTCCGGCACAGGCTTTTTTTTATCCCTCCAGATTTTCGGCAGATACGTTCTGCTCTTCCTGCAACCATTTTCTCTGTTCTTTTGCCAACTAATTAAAAAAAAATCTAATTAACCTTTTGTTTCGTAGCTTTTTTTGTTAGATGTAAAAATGGAAAAAACCTGATGAGGGCCATGTGCTGAAACATGATTGGTTGAATAAAGTCTATATTCTTCCAGTGAGTCAGTTAATGTAAAGTTGTGTTTCAGATTTGTTTATTCTCACTGGTAAATAATTAGCAGAGCACCCTACAAATATAATTTATAGTTGTGTGTGTGTGTGTGTGTGTGTGTTTAAACACACAGGTCAGTTTGAGAAGGGTGTGGCAGAAGGAGCTGTGGATCCCTCCTTCAACCCTGTCTTGGCACTTCGGCTCTCAGTTCTCAAAGACTCGGCTGTGTGGGCGATCCTCAGTGAAGTAAGCCAATCACAGCACAGGAGATCACCACACCTGCTGATCTCCTGTCCAATCACACGATGAATGCCACCTGCTCCAGATGCCTGCTGCCTCCTTATTTTTATCCACTAACGCACACGATGCCCTTCTCTCCTCCTGCAGATCCATATAAAGAGGATAGCTGGCTGACTCTTCTGGAGCGGGCACATGAATCATGGCCCCAGGGGGACCACAATCTCCTAGACTGCTTATGCAGGGCCTCTGGCACCTAGCAACCAGCAGTGAAGTCATTAGAGCCCACTAGAGTTGCTCGTCTGAGCTTGTCTGAGGAACGCCACCTCTCTGTCCCCGCTCTTCCTAATGTATTTTATTTAGCTTCCCATCGATCGATTTCTCCCTTTCTTTCTGCATCTGTCTGTCACTCTTGTGCTCTTAATTCATTTGTGAGAATGTGAATACTACTGTCTGCAGAACAACAGTGGAGTGTGTGAAGACATCTGTTCCCAGCTCTGGCTATCAAAGTGACTGTGTTGTTAAGCAGCTTTTGAACACAATCCGAAACCGCTTGGACGAATGAGGACAAATCGTCACATCTGGGGAGAACCGATCCCCTGGCCACTGGTGTAGATGCTGCCAAATCCTCCTCTGTTACTCGATGCTGCCACCTTTGGGCAGGCTGGGGCATTGCACTGTCACTAGCGCCTCAGCAAAAGCCCCTTGATGATCAAGAATGTTGTCATCGCTAATGGCCAGTTGCTCTCTGTACTCGACGAAGATGAGATCAACACCAGCCCAAACAAAAATGTTCCCCTCACTCCCAGAGTATTGTCAGCCACAATACTCCCATTAGTCCTGAAACACAAACTCAGGATGATCTTACTGTTTCAAAATCCTGCCTGTAGCCAGTCAGTAACAACGTTGACCGTAGGCCAGATTCCGTGGATAATAACCCCAATCCATCAGGAAAATAAGTACCATGACACCATATCTCTGTCACCTCCTGTCTGACAGGCTGTGTATGACCTCAGTGTCCATTTATAGTAAACTAATCAGACATTGCCTTGGCGTCATTTCCCCGAAGGAATATATTGTTATATTGATATATTATTACAGCTATGACGATCTTTGAAGGTGACTTAATTTATTTGAAATAAATCTTTAATTTGTACAAGAGGTAAAATATATTTTTATTCTATTAAGAGATGTTTATGCTAGTTCAGAGTCTGTTTTACTTGTGTACTTTTTGTGTTTTGTTTCTTTTTTCTCAATTGCTGTTGTACATTTTATTTTTTATTATAACAGCTATACTTGCGGACTTGCCTTGTCTGCTGGTGCAAGTAGCTCGGTTCAGTGCGTACCAGTTTCTTTTCACTTGAAGCGAAGCGTTACAACTAAAACAATTTTCACTGCTTAAAAACTGAATGCTGGGAGAGGTGTGAATAGATTAGAAGTAGTTGGGGGGGAGGGGATCAAAATGGGAGAATTGTGCCTTATATCCAGGTTCCTTAAAATTGTCTCAGAAACACTATTTCAATCTGTTCCCTCTGACTATTGGTTACACTTTGATTGCTGGAGATACTAATATTTTTTAAATAACACACACAGTCCAATTAGTGATTGGATGTACTGAACAATATCTCTGTTATGCTGAGTGAAAGTGGTTAAAAAAAAAAGTGGCGGGGGGTGTACCAGATTACCATCTGAAACAGCCTGATTTGCACTGCTTTGTCACTGTTTTTTGTTGCCATCACACCCTTCACCATTTACTTAAATCTTCCACTCTTCCATAGTAGATGCTCATTTCACTGACTCCTCCAAATCCACGTAACGATTTATTTTGTCTAATGAAGTGTTTTTGTTCACGATTTTACAGAACAGTATGACTACTGATCAACGCAGAGTGCGCATTTTGTTGTATGATTTGGCTGAGGCTGTGTAGTACTTTCACTGATTTGTAAATATATATAAAAAAAAGCAATGAACATTATCTCGTTCTTTCCGTCAGTCCCTCTCTCTTCTGCGTCACTTAAGAGTTTATTGGAATTTACTTGACATGTTTATTTTGTGTGCGTGTGGCCAATGTTTTTTTTGAGTGGAAGCTATTTTTAAGTGAAAACTTCACTCATTTTACATCGTAGTGGTTTATTCAAGGGGGCGGTGAAGTGCCTTTTGGTGAACTTTATGTGAAAATGAGAAACTTTTTGCTGATCGTGCTTTTTCACGTGCATGATTACCATTTGTACTTTTTTTAGGCCCCTCTAACTCTTGATCAATCCAAATCCAGAGCTGTAGGCTATTCAAGAAACCTGAAGTAGCTTGATTGCCGCCTCTTCATCAGATTATTTTGTCTTTTTAATTGGGAGAAGATGAGAGCATGCCACTTAAACTAAATGCATGAAAACGGCATGAGCAGTCACGTGATCCTTTTGACCCTCTTACTGTAGTCTGCTTGTGGGAAGTGTAGAGGAGACACAAAAACAAAGGATATATTCCCTTGCGCCAACAACACCCCCATGCACCCATCAGTTGACGTGCCTTCATCGTGTACATGTGTATGCCTGCCTTTGATGTTTTTTTCACATCAATTTTCATGAACATCTTTGAAATAAATGATAAAAGTTGTTAAAAGTCATGGCCATTTTTTATTTTTATTTTATTCTACTTGCATCACTCATGCCATCTGCATCGCCAGGTTTGATTTCAGCTGTAAAGTAACCGGGTGAAAGCAAAGTAAATGCATTGCAAGCATCACCCGAAAATGTATTTGACATGGACCCATTTGTGAAAAGTTAAAACGATCTACATCACCTCCAAACTTCTAAACAAAACGTATATTAAAAAAAAAAAACAAGCCTTCCCAGCATGCACTTCTTTGCGTCAGGTACTTCCGTTTTCCCATCATGCCGTTTTAGAAACATGGTGGCTTTCATAACAGATGACACTGCTGTTAACTAGCCGATTCTTGATGTTGTGAGTTCATCAGTATTATAAATATTGGCGTCGGAGGAGATTTAGCACAATGCCGAAATATTACGAGGATAAAGAGGAAGACCACAGAGCTTGCGCCGGTATCAGAGAGGACTTCAAGGCGTGTCTCCTTCAACACGACTGCGTGGTAAAGGTAAGCGAACGTCCTCTGGTCGTAGCTAACATCTCAACTACCAGTGTGAAACCGCTGCGGCTCCGCTATTGAACAATAGTTGTATACAAAAGCTTAGAGTTAAACTTCCCCTTTCGTTTTTTTTTTCTTTTTTGACTCCGACATGCCACAGAAACCCATCTGTTCTCAAGAACTCTCCAAGTGACTTCCCCTTTCCTAAACCGAGCATTAACCCCAACCACCAACCCCTGTACCAACTGTTATCTAAACCAGTACCGCAACAGTGAACAATAGACCCGCGACCCGCCGTTCGGCTCGCGGCCACGGACGGGGCTAGCGCCGCGCCGAACTCCGTCGCAAAAACTGGCAATTTAATATTGAGTCGTAAATATGACGTGAATCGATATGGAGGCGCTGTTTCATCCGGCGTCAGTATATATATCCTCACAGCTCATATAAGAGCACTCCGGGGTCAACAGGTGCTTCGTTTGCAGGCTAACTAAGTCACGGTGCGTTAGTTGCCATAACAACAGCTAAGAAGACGTCGACAGCTTTACAGCTGACCACCATTTGTCCGATCATAAACTGAAAATAGCTCTAAACAGCAAATATTTTGTATTTTTACTTGGTAAATTGCCAAAGCATTTAATTGTGTATCACTTGACGACTGGTTTCAGCACTACACATTCTTACTTTTTACTCATCCTCCAGGAACTGATCTGTAAATTGTATGTTGTTATTGGAAGGAACAGCTACACACCAGATTCAAAGGTCATTTTTCCCTCTGAAGAAATGCTGTGCGTCTTCGACAAAGTTGAGCGAATCCTGTGCAGTCTCAGACTCAGACAGGACTGGAAGGCTCTTGTTGCGTTATGTAGCATTTGCTTAATGGGGAAGGATCCAGTGTTTTCTAACAGTTCTTTTTTATTTGTCAGGAAGGGAAATTGCCCAGTGAGTGTTTAAAGGAAGGCCACTGCAAAGCCCTGCAGACATCGTTCTTCGAGTGCAAGAGGTCAATGGTAAGTCCGCAGTGATTACATTGCACTTTGTGAAAGGACTGGTGCAATTAGGAACCGGTGGAAAGTGGAAGAGCAAAGAGAACGGGGAATGTTTTATCTTCCTCTTTCCTGATGTATCTGCGAGCTTTGTTTTTCCCTCCAAAGTGACCAGAAGCATAACAGAAACAGAAGTCTTATTGATAACGAATGGCTGATAGTGAAGTCTTGTACAAAGAAAGAAAGAACTGGTGTTTTAAGCTGTGCGGCTGACCGACTAATGTCTCTTCTGACAGCTGGACACGAGGTCGAGATTCAGAGGAAACAAAGGATATTGAGGAGCCATATGAACGTTGACGCTGCCGTGTGGCTGAGTGAATCCTGGATGAGCAACTGTACATTCTTGTAATGATTTGAAATCGAATAGCACTGCTCACGGGTCAGTGTGTGCGCAGCTTTACAACCCCCTCTGATGGACGTGTGTACAAAAAAAAAAAAGTGGGGTAGCAAAGGACCACCACTACTAAAGAACAATACACACTGGATGCAAAAGGATTACCAACTCATCAGCAGAATGTAGCTTTTCTGGATGAATGTGTGTGTGAGAGAGATGAAAACATATGTAATAAAAGAAATAATGAATAAGAGTTTCTATTAACATTTTAATGAGGTGCTTTCATAAAAAACACACCTGACTGAAACGAGATTTCTGCTGTAAGATAAAAAAAAAAAAGAGTGTCATCATACATTTGGTATACACACCGTAAGTAAGTCTTCCATAAGCTTTAAAATGACATTGTATAAAATGAGTCTGGTCTTTCCAGGTCCATATACAGTCTTATTACTAAAACCAAAAATCGAATTTAACAGAAAACCATCACCGAGCCAAAATATGTGGACGTAAACGGTGGTCACTGGCGCCTCGTGTTCAGAGCCGCTATTTTAAAGCGGCCATCATCATCTGCTTGAACTTCTCCATATCCACCTTCTTCATGATGCAGGCCTTATGGGTCTTTTTCAAGAAGCCCAAAGTATCTACTACCATCATGCCCCTGGTGTGCGTGCCCGTCAGCTCTACGCTAACTGGATAATGGTCGCTTTCTGTGATGAAGGAGTCGTCCACGGCGGCCGCCATGGCGTAGGAGTCGCAGGAGATGAAACCTGTGCCGGCGACCACCTCCTTCTGGAAGCGCTTGGTCTGCGACGCCTCCATGCTGTGGCGGAAGATCTGTGCCATGAAGCGAGCTTTATCCGTGTCCTGCGCCAACCAGGCGTCACAAAACTCCTGTCAACGCCCGGGAGGAGAAACAAACAGAGCAGCACAATTTCTCCGATGACTTCACCGATGCATTCAATTATTAGAAACGTGCCGTAATTAGGAATCGATGTGTAAGGACGTATAAACGGACGACTCACCCAGGACAGTTTGCTGTAGCAGGTGAACTCCCAGCAGGCCAAGTAGGTGGGACACTGGTAGTCGTTAAGTACGATGTACGCAGCTTCTGGATCGGCAGCAAAATTGAACTCTCCGCACACTGTGGTGTTTCCCCGAGCTGAGGGAGCAAAACCACAGAAAGCCACTCATTGCGGATGCATTTTCTGTCGACCCAATCAAGTTGCAATGGTGACAGAATCTGAAAATTATAAAATGTCTTTTCTTTTGCTAAGAAGCAGGATAAAAAAAAAACTAAAGTAGAAGTTCACGGCTTGACTGACATTCAGTGTTGCCTCCCATGATGTAGAGCCCTCTGAGTTTGCTCGGCAGAGACGGATCAATCCTCACAGCCAGAGCCAGGTTGGTGAGGGGTGCCGTGGCGACCAGAGACACCTGGGGGGAACAAACCAGACTTGAAAAGACCTGAAAAAAGCCCATGTGTCCACACGCACACACGCACTGCCGCTCACCTCGCCCGGGTTCTCGTTGACGATCCTGATCATGGCCGACACAGCACCCTCCTTCTGAACCAGGTCCAGACCAGGAGCGTTGGGGTCTGGAGCGTCTCCCAGCCCGTCCTCCCCGTGGAAGTGTCCCGCACTTAATCTGTTCCCAAGGATGGGCGTAGCTGCACCTTTAAACACTGGAATCTGGCACACGAAAAGAAGGGAAAATGGTAATTTATGCAACATTAACCTAGTTATAACGTTACAAACTACAAGATGTGGTTGAGCAACATGTTTATATTCTATGAGACAACATTTATACCAAATTATACAGCTGGACTACTTTATGGCAACACTGGATTTACCAGATGACTTACTTAACCATGACTCAATTAGCCCAAAACAGATCACACATTCATTTTTATTTAATTTATATATTGACAGTTAATTCATTGAATTTCTACAAAATGAAATACACAATTGTATACTGATATATGACAATGATGCTTGCTAGAAGCCAGCGTCATTAAATGTGACGCTTTTTTCAATATGACATGTTGGCACCTAGCCAAAACCTGACATTTCCCATTTCTTTTGGTAAAAAAAAATAAATGTATAAAATGCAATAGTCTAAACTTGATAGGTACTCATGTAACTCGAACTCTTCCACTAAAGCTGACTGAGCTCACGTGGCTTGAGGAACAGCTACTCATTGTCGGCAGTTTTATAAACACCACCCTGACTCGTCACACAAAGCCAGGAAATTCCAATAAGTGTCTGGAAACATTCCTGAATTTTGAATTTAGAAATTAATGTTGGTCTTAAAAAATAAATTTAAAAAAGGTCATAATATTCACCAACAAATCATGTCCGGATCATAAAACACACTGTATGGAGAATATTGATGCTGCACCCACTTCGAGTTTGTTGCAGGCTTGCAGAATCCGCAGCGTGTTCTTGCACACGTTCTCCACTGTGGTGTTTCCATGCACGCACGTAACACCCAGGAGCTCCACGCTGGAGGCGGCCAGCGCCAACATGATGGCCTGAGCGTCGTCCGTCCCACAGTCTACATCCACCAGCAGCTTCTTCTTACTCATCGTGGTCCCTCGTGGAGCAAAGGCTGTCCTGACAGTTCGGTAAGTTTACATTTACTGCGTGTGTTTTACTCCTCTGGTAAAATTAGCGAGCTGAAGATAATTCAGTGAATTTATGTAAAACAGAAGCGCACGTTTCACCAGACAAACACTTACCTGCAGCTGTGTGAAAAAGATAAACTGCGGTGTTTGCCGTCTCTTCCTCTTCCTCTCACAGACTGGAACCAACGATGGTCAGCTCCAAACAACCTTTGAGCAGCAGGAAGGAAATTAAACACTTTATAGAGAGTGCACTGCATGGGAGGAGTTAGATTTTAGGAAGCAAAAGTTAATGATGAATCTGCTTCTCAAGAGAAATACATGTATTATCAGTTGGGTAATAAACACAACCTGTTACAGTACTGTTTCTCTGCTCGCTTGCTCTCACACAGCGTCCTTTGCTTAAAAGTGTATTTACAGTGTGTTTTAAATGTGAAACACTACACAAAAGTGAAAAAGAAATAGTCCATAACAAAAGTACAGAAGTATATTTTGCAAAAAATACTTCTGTACTTTTGTTATGGACTATTTCTTTTATTATAGTATTATGCAGAATGACCCCTTTCCAAAAGTAACTAAGTACATTTACTCAAGTTCTGTATGCCTACTTAAGTACTTGTACGCCATTCTCTGCCACTTTATACTTCACTACAATTAGGAGGCAAACATTTCTACACCTGTTCAACTGTTCCTTAATTTAAATGTCTAATTATGGAGAGAATTTTGTTTCTTTTTAAAGCAGTCAAAAAAGTGATTTGAGAGAGAAACTTTCCACACTTTTGCTTTCAAACTCTAAACTTTTGCTTTCAAACTCTAAACTTTTGCTTTCAAACTCTAAACTTTTGCTTGCAAACCCTAAAGTTTTGCTTTCAAATCAAATTTTTTTGCTTGCAAACCCTAAAGTTTTGCTTTCGAATCTCAAAGTTTTGCTTGCGAATCTAAAAGTAGTGTTTCCGGTTCCGCTGTATTTCGTGGGCGTGACCAACATTTGAAATAAGAAAGACACGTTTCGATTGGCCAGTCTTGAACGGAGGGACAGCTTGGCAACGTCCGGAGTCTGTTAACTAAAGCGGCTATTTTGAAGTTCACCGGAGAAACTCGATACGAATGTAAGTTTCT
>JAVQJL010092529.1:0-32269 GCA_036024295.1 Nannoperca obscura
CCCTCCCCTCTCCTCTCCTCTCCGGGGTGGTGATATTAAACACAATGAGAGTCTTTAAGCGCGGGATCAGGGGCGGTGGAAGGGGGGAGGGAGGGGGTAATCTGCTCACTGAGGTGTTAAATAGGCACAACAATGCAGGCTAGGCTGGAGGAGTGTGTGTGTGTGACCATGCTAAAAAGCTCATTTGGAGGAGAAAAGAAACCCAACAGTTCAGAGCAGATCTAGGGCAGAACTAAACAGGCTGGCCGAGAGAGAGAGAGAGACAGAGAGAGAGAGCGCTCTATTTGGAGGTTTAAAAAAACAGCAAGGTGCTGTAAAGCATAATGACATGGTGAGGTGAACTTCATTGATCCCTGGGGGGAAATTGGGTCACTGAAGCCCAAAAAATGTATAACAAAAGCAATACTATTAAAATGAAAGAAAGAGCCTGCCTCAGCAACAGCTGCAATTTACCTGGGATGTAAGTTTAACATTCCAAGTCTCAGTTTTCATGTGACGTAGGATAAATGTGCTGTGACTTCTTTAGATACTGTATTTTCAATAAAATAATATTACATGCAAGATCATTTAATGGTTGGCCCAAGATGACCATGTCGTATTTTGATCTTTTTGGGTCTTTACTGTTCTTTCCACACAACCAGCGGCGGAAAATGTACAGTGCAAATCAGTTACGTACAAATCCAAACAATTAGATCATTACTTGGAACTGCTATATGTAAACTAAACAGTCGTTTACTTAGAGCAGACAGTTTAAATGTGTTTTTTTTCTTCTGCTTGAGTAGAGCTTACTGATCCCAAAGACGTCTATAAACTGAGCCAAGACAGACTAATCTCACTGTAGAGCTTAAGTCAAACTGCATCTAAGAGGAACAAAGTCAAATTCCCCCAAAACCAAACTATCCCCTTAAGAAAGACAGGAAAATAAACTGAGTGGTTTGTCACAACAGTAAACATTGCTGCAGAAAGAGGAAGTACTTACTGTGCAGGGTTCTCGCTCTATTTCCATTGGAAATATGTACATGCGGTTGAGGCCATAGGGTTGGGTGTTCAGCAGAGCAGAAAATAAAAAATATGAGAGTATGAGTTAGAAATGTGAAGTGTACGTTTAATTGTTTTTATAAATGAGAGAGAAAACGGATACGGAAGTAGCAAATAAAACAGCCTGCATATTGAATGATATTGTTGTTGACTTAAAAGTGAATTGTATTTGAAAATGTTTTTATTCAACTAATTACTAATAGATGAGGATTCCTCTTTCTATATCAGGTTTCTTGAAGTTGCAGGGTGTGTTTGTTCACCTCTCAGGTGCTCGGGTCCTGCAGGGTGCGAGTCTGCTCCGGACAGGTGGGGCTTTTTGTCACCACCATCTTTTCCCATCAGATGTGGAGGAATGGAACCAAGTGCTCCCGACAGAGCCAGGAGACCAGCCGAACCACCCAGCTGAGAGGGGTGGAGGCCGGCGGGGTGAGGGGTGAGGGGCACAGGGGCGCCACCGTGGTTATGGGATAGATGCTGCTGCTAGGGGACAGAGAGAAAAGACAGAAAGAGGAAAAAGTGGTTAGTTAGTTAAGAGAAAAGACGTGGAACATTCAGGGATGCCGCAACACTCAGTTGAGCCGTCATTTGTAGGCCTTACGCTGGCACATGAAAACAAAAACTTAACTGGCGATTTGCCACTAAAACGGAGCAGTGCGTTTTTGATTCAGTCCTCAGTATACGCAGGTCACATCCACCAGCAGTTTAGCCGTGGAAAACACACCTAAGTTAGTTTCGTTTGTAGCGTGCTGTTAGCCTAATTTATCACACCTGTGAAGCATTGCAAAATGTTGGCATGTTCTAAAAGGCTCACTAGATGTTGCCAAAAAGTGTGCAACACAGCTGCCTTAAACATGCAACACATTGTAGCCTGATACCAAAAAGTCAAGTGTCAGTGAATGAAACTGAGACCATCAATAGGTCAAAATCAATAGCACTCTGTAACCTAATCAATGGAGATCTCTGGCCCTATTCAGGTCTTCAACAGATGGGACAGTTTCGTCAGTGCCTGGGTTTACACCACCTCAACAAGCTGCTGCAGTCCACAAGGCGGTGTACACACACACACACACACACACACACACACACACACACACACACACACACCCCCCCCCCCTCTGGGGTCAAACACTGAACAATACTGACAGCTGGGATCACAGCCCAGAGCCTGAGGATGTGGGGGTTGAAGGGGGGAGGGAGGGACACAGGGAGGAACAGGAGGAATGACGGAGAAGTGGGGGGGGGGGGGGGGCCGCTGCTGCCTGCACTGTCAGGTCTTATGAGGGAGTGAGGCGGCTGAGGGGAGAAGGAGAGAAGAGGGTCAGGGAGAGAGGGAGAGAGAGTTTGGCTAGCAGCCCTGCTCTCTCTTTCACACCAAATCAGGCGCTCGTCTGAGCGTGAAATGCCTTTGTGTTCCAAAACATCATTATTGCCTCCTCAGACAGTAGCCGCGGGAATCCAAGCTCACTGATTCGCCACCGGGAGGGGAGGAGGAAGGAGGGAGAGGAGAAGAGGGGGGGGCATAGGAGACTCAGCAGGGGTGGAAGGAGTGCTGAAGGTCAAACCGACTTTTATCTCACCTAATTGACTAACCCACTCCCTCTCCCGAGCCCCTGCCTTCTCTTTTCCTCTCTATCCATCCTTCACTCTCTGCGTCCTGCCCCGATGAATGAAAGCAAAACAACGAAACAGTCTTTTAGCCTCAACCCCCATGCCTTCCTGTACACACACACACACACACACACAATTTCCCGAGTTGGCTCGCCTGCCAAACAATCAAACATAAACACACCCACACGTCACACTTGATCACACTAACATGCATACACACAGTCTAGATAAACAAGGCAGGCGCACACACACCCTTACTCAACCAATCCCACCCCTGCACACACACACACCCCCTGTTGTTTTCTGGGGATAGCAGAAATGCATGCTCTGCTACACCCAGACACACACACACAGATGCAAAAACACACACATATGGATACACAAACAGGACCCCCGATGGGAGGAAATGGTGGGGAAGTATTGGTGGAGGCGACAGCAGCTCGGTTGGTCGTGGGACGTTGGTGTGAGCTGGTGTGTGTGTGTGCATGTTTTCGTGTGTGTGTGTGTGTGTGAGAGAGTGGGTGGAGGTTGGGGCAACATGCTTCATTACACTCATTTAACTCACAAACAGGGTGAATGACAGGCTGGCGTGGGAGACGGGAGGAGAGGGGAGTGTAAGGGCAACGCCGTGACCCCCCCCCCCCATCCCCCCTTTACAAACACTGAAATCCTGCAATTAAGACTCAAACAGCAACTTCCAAATCCACCTCCCACCCCCATCACACACACAGACCCCCATCAGTCCACGCCAACTAACAAGCCCACCTCACATTTAACTCTCCAAACCCACTGCCCACTCTTTGCGAAGCTAAAGCTATGACACCCCCCCCCCTCCCATTCCTCTTCTTCAACTCACCCCCCTGGCCTCACCTCCCACTAGTCAAGCCCCTATGGCTCCCATACAGAAAAGTATTCTCAACTGCCTTCCCACCAAAAGTTACCACCAACAGCTCGACTCTGTCTCTCTTTTTTACCTACACGTCACAGCGCAACCGCAAGCTAAACGCTTCTGTAACCTCTTTCCACACCCACCAGCCAATCCCTTTTCAGCTGAAGTCTGAATAGCTGGTCACGCTCCGTCATTCGACATAGGCGGACGACATATTTTCAAAAGAACCCATCACACCTCTCCCACTGACTCATACTCTCTTCTTGCTCACCATAAAAAAGATTAGTTCAATCCACCAAATCAATCAATCGATACATCAATCTATCAATTTTATGTCCAGATCAATAATGTATAAAAATGATGTTCTATGTTCTACATATATTACTGTGACCATGAGATTAGCATGGTGATCAAGGTATGGAAGTAAGTGAATTTCCTTTAAAACACAGTGTCAGATAAAATCGATGTAAAATGATTTGTTCACCAGCACCACAGTGAAGCTACTGCAATTCAAAATATTACGAAGTTTGATGTTTGAGAGTAAGTAGAGGAGTACACACTGTAGGTGGAAGCCCTGGCAGTCCACGTACCCCGATGACCGCATTGAGCTCTGCCATGGTCACCTGTTTGGCTCGCTCCACAGCTTGGACCACCTGCTGCTGATGCTGCAAAACACACAGACAAACGCATTGTTGCTAAAGACCAAAAGTTATCAGTAAAGCTAGCAGAGACAACTAGAGCGTATATTAAATAAAAACACATGCTCACCTCCTGCGAGAGGAAGGGAATGACTTGTGCACAGATGGTGTTTAGTCTCTTGGCAATCTCAGTCTGATGGAGGAAGAGACAGAAAGAGACGTCATTGTTAATAACATAATTACATTCATTTAGAAAAGACAGCTGTTCAGTTACACCAATAAAGTAATACAAGCGCACACACACACACACTAAAACCCCCACCAGTCTGATACCATAGCGACACCCATCCACTTCCCTCTACACACAAATACAATGTGTGCCATTTTCAGCATCACTAACGCACATGGTACAATGAGATTTTCCTGTCTAATCATCAGTGAGAGCTCAAGTTTCTCTCTTGCCTGTTGAATTTCTTTTGCTCCATCGTTCTCTCCTCTGTGCTCTTGTCCCTCTTCCCATCAGCACTTCAACATAATCTCATCAGCAACTAACTTCATTTGCTCTGCCCCAGTATCCATGCCAACACATCCGTCTGCCCCCCAAACCCCCGGAGGTGGCAACAATTGGCTGAAACCAGATACCCCCACAGTGGCACCAAATCAGATAAGGGGACTCATATTACATATCATCCAATCAAATTGATACGAAGAAGGCCAGGGTGAAGAGGGAATTGGAGGAGCCATGAAACATAGTAATGGCTCATCAGTCACACACATCCCACATAAATAGATACATACATACACACACACACACACAGGATGTGAAAGCTCCAAAGGACTATGTGTTGTTTTTATGTGAAAACCCAGGAAAAGTTTTATTATTATGTGTTGAAAAGTAATGTCACTTGGGCTTATGGAAACATTTCAAAACATCAAGGTAAAAAGACATTTGGTATGCCCACAGCACAAAGCGGCCATCTGTGGGGGTTGAACTGACCCAACAATGACTTCACCTGGTGGAGAAATAACTGATTTCTATGGCACGTTTCCTCCTAATACAGTAATAATATAAAGTACTTCCTCTTTCCAAGAGACTTTCGAGGCATACATTTTTCCAGTTTCCTACCTGTATAAGTTGGTGTCATTTTTGACAGTTCTACCATAATATTGTCCCGATGATGATATTAGAAAAAGTTAAGTTATGAAGTTAAAAAGAAAAAGTTATTAAAAAAAAAATTTAAAAAGTTATTACAACTCATCCTGAGGCGGACATGACTTTCAGACCCAAATGTCATCACAATCCATCCAGTAGTTTCTGAGATATTTCAGTCAGGACTAAAGTGAGGGACCGGCGGGAACTGCCACCCCTGAAGCCATGCCGCTAGGACTATGTATTATTTAACAAGTGTGATAATTCCTGAATAGCTGACATCGTGGAGATCCCCTCTTTAGCTGTAGCATACATGCTCTTATTGGCCTCTGTCTCACTCACACACACACACACACACACACACACACACACAAGCTCGCAAAATAACCAATAAGCCAATTACGTACTTGGATGAGCTAAATAAAGTACTAGCCTATTTGGAATGAGTCTTGAACAAAATAAGTAACTGCTTCGCCTATAATATAACTTGAGCATGACTGGAATTGAGTGACTTAGCACTTGGCAGGTGATGCCTGCTGTGTTTGCACAGTCCGTGTGTATTTGGAGTCCACTAGCTTAGCGAATATGTCCTGCCAGGGAAATCTTCATAGTGCAGACATGGTGGACAGGAGGTGGTGTGGCTCAGATCCTACTTAACGGGCCACATTTGAAACTGCTCTATTGTCCTCCTGAATCCATCCTCTTCATGTTTTGCAATCTACATGTCGTCACTATAATTGTATGACTTTCTGTTGTGAATCAATTCTGTACACACATCCTCTATTGAATGGCTGTTCATCCTGGGAGAGGGGTCCCTCCTTTGTTGCTCATCCTGAGGTTTCCTCCATTTTTAAGTTAAGTTTTTTTGGTAGAGGAGTTTTTCCTCGTTCAAATCAAGGGTGGAGAGAGGGTGTTGTATGGTGTATGTACATATTGTAAAGCCCCTTGAGGCAAATTGCGAGTTGTGATATTGGGCTAGATATAAAACGGACTTGACTGAAACTAAAAACAGAAGAATCTTAAGGCGGTTAAGTAAATATGCCAAGTTAAAGTAAGTTAAGCTAGGAGTACCAAATAGAAGTAAGTAATATGGAACAGCTTAACCTCATGAACACTAAACGCTATAAATAATTAATCCAGAATCAAAGAGAATATGGAATCAAAAGCCGTCAGAGCACTCGCTGTTTATCATTTATAACTGTATGTGTGCTGTACATGATGTGCAATATAAAATGTAGAACCAAGATTTGATCATGCGAAAAGCTTAAAATAACTCAGTTACACATCTAGCTACATTGGGGACTATTCTATCTGCACAATGTGAAGAGCTATCAATGGACACTGGCGCATCCAATTTGCAGTGACAATTTTGGAGAGCTCCATTTATGTGATACGCCTTGTTCCCAGTGCTTTCTAGATGTATGTGCACCTGATATACCCATTACTACAATGAATGAGAATGAGGGACCATAACGACATACTTCTAGCCCTGCAGAAACCTGCACCCTGGCCAGTTTGTGAGTTACCGACTTCCGCATGCTGTAACTCAATCTCATAATGTTCAAATTACTGAATCCCTGGAAAGCTTTAAAGAAAGAGCTATTTCGGGCTAGACTATACCTGCTGCAAGCACCATTCTCAGAATCCCAAATTGGAACTAGCCTATAATTAGCCTTGCATAAAGGCTCACTGATTAGGCCGTCTGAGTATAATCTAACCAACTACCACCAGGTCAGCTCAGCTAATCTAACTAAGCTAACTGACAAACCTAACAAGGATTAGGCAGACAAGGCCACAAATACCTGAAGCTGCAATCCCTAAATGAGACATCATTACGAATTGTGACTCAAAAGTATTTGCAGTAAATTAAATGTAACAAAATCTCACTATCCATGTGTCTGGGCACAAATGTTTCATATCCGGTCATCGATAACAACATGAGAGAATTGCTATGGCGCACCATCCACATTGTGGATAACTGAGAGAGTGGGTAAATAAAAGTTGAGGATGCAGAGAGAAGATGCAAGTGAACACACACCAGAACAGGCCTCCCATTACAAATATAATTGTAATGGGAGTGCATTACTGCCACATACATACACACACACACACACACACACGCACCTCCCCAGCAGGAGGTGGGTTGTTTCTGTATGCTCCGTACCCCCCGCTCACAGAAGCTTGTTGCTCTGACAACTGCAGCCCCAAGCTAATGACCTCCCCTGGAGCTTTAGTGTGCGTGGACAATAGGAAGAGATGCATCTCCCTCACAATGAAAGAACAGTAGCTTCACGTGGACATAAAACCTAAGAGGGTGGGGGTGCAGCACAAGGAAGAAGAGATCCCATACTTTTAAATGGAGACTTAGGAAGGCCAAAAGAAAGGGAGAGAACTTGGGAGTATAAAAAGGGCAGACTAACCCAGGAGGAACAGGTGAACATGAGAAAAATATATGAATGGGAGGGGGGTGCGAGAGAGCCAGAGAAGCAGCCAGACCAATCTACCTCTATTTCCTCTTTTCCGACTGGTCGATAGTTGTGGTAATTACTGGTAAACGCTCTGAGCCATGCACCACTCCTGTGGGGAAATGTGTTTGTGTGCATGAGAAAGAGTGAGTTTTCCCTCCTCCTTCATGTGTCTACACGGTATGTTTGCTTTTCAAAGCATGTGTCACGCATGTACTCATGCATAAACAAATGCGACTTTCTGTGTTTGTGCACATTACCATGTATCTGTCCTCATGTGTTTGCATACATTACTTATGGCTGTACACAAATGTCCTTAAATTCCATTATAAAAAAGGTAAGTGTCCTTCCTGTATTTTGTGTTTGCATACTTGTGCGTCTGCCCTACTAAAGTGTGTTGGTGTGTTTTTGCCTCCCTGCTTTTAAAAGGGGGAGCTCCACTGCCTCTCCTCTGCCGGCCTCACCATGATCAATTCCTCTGCCCTCCCCAGCCCTGCCCCTCTAATGTAATAAAGCAGGCCGCTCCCCTAGACAGCACCAATCAATCTACAGAGCCATTCATCCTGCCTCTGGGCTCAGGCAGCCGGCCCTAACTGGGGAAATGGAGACAGAGCCCCATCGATCACGAATAAACACACATCCACACACACACACGCACGCACGCAAATGCATTTGCACTCACACAAGGACACGTCAACAGGCACACACGCCAAATACATCATTGCCCTGCCGTGAGACAGAGAGAGAGAGAGGAAGAGAGAGAGACAAACAGGAAGACGCAGAGTAGACAGATTAGCATCCATACCTGTTTGTGCATTTCGATGTTGAGGCCATAAGACATCTCATAGTACTGGGGAGGACAGAGAGATGGTTAGATTAGTGGAAGGAATTCTGAAACTTTTGAATAAAAAGCCTTAACAGCTAAGAGAATATGCGCGACCTTAAAGATGACAGTGTTTTATTGGAACGACTAGGCATGTTGATCTTTTGTGAACAGGGTCTCACACCAGGTCATTCTCACAAAGCAATTCAACTACAGGAAAAAAGACAACATTCAAATCAAATGCTTTTCTGCCTACAGGCGTGTCACTGTAAGTATGTTTGCAAACAACTCAGAACGGCCCTCCCGTCTACTTTTTGTTTGTTTCTGTGTCTGACAAAAAACGTTAGACACACACAAAGGCCTCCTTTGACACTGCGCTGTTCCAGCTTAAGTGGCTATTAAAGTAAAATTGTATTTCACTTTAGAATGAAATGCAGGACCTCGTCCATTCAACCCAGTGAAATGTTGGGTTTGATTAATTGCCGGGGCTCAGTTAAATCGAAGTGAGCCTGCCTACTCACAAATTGCAAAGTCGTAACACAGTCTAATCTGACACTCTAATCTTCATTAGCATGTCTGAGTAGGATTTCTGTACAACTGTGCACAATAAAAACAGGTGTTGCTTTCAATTTTATTATTGTGCCTCTTCCCTTCATTCAGACAGCATTTGTTGGATCTTCGAATATGATTTTTCACTTCTCAGCCTTTGGAAAGATGAAAGTTGAGCTCCAGAAACACGTGGAGCTAGTAGTGACTTCCTCAAGGACACTTCCGCAGGGCAAAAGCCTCACTGTGGGATGTGTGCGATGTTGTGGGGCAAATGAACCGAGTGTCGCACCGATGTCTCACCATGACATAGTGCCTCTGCATCTCTGTCTTTTCACTGGCCAGCTTCTCACACTCCAGCTTGAGACTGAAAAACACAACAATACACAACTTACTTTAAGAGAAACTCAAAAAGTCTCAAATTGATCTCATACAACCCAAAGCCTGTCAGTGTAACCTAGCACCTCCGTTTGCCACACATTGTGGGTGTGAGACGCAAGCGTCAACCCCTCTGGATGGTTATTCAGTTGTTTTGACCTTGGTTTAACAGTACAAACAAGTATCATCGCTGATCAGTGAATATCAGACAGTATTTTGGACATAAACTGATGTGTCTCTCTTTTGCCTTAAACATTTAGTCTAACTAAGAATTATCAGTCTACAAAAAGATCAAAAGATATTTAAGAATGGTAAAGCATATAACTTGGTGGACAGGTTAAAGTCCCCCCTTCCTTTTGCTTGCTGATTAAAGCACTCACAAATGCAAAGACAAACCTAAGCAGTGCAGGACACAGAGCTGCTTTTCCAGAGAATTAAAGTGAAAATGGAGAAGATTCTTCCTGACAAACTATGGATAACCAGTGTCTGGATAACGCTGATCCTTGTATGTGTTAATCAGGTAGTGTTATTAAAAAAACAAAGAAGCCTATTTGTAGGTCAGCAGATTTTCACCTGTTGTGGCCAACCTTCCCTGACAACACACGAGTACATACAGACAAAGCGAAGAAAAACACAACTGCACACATACTCATGCAGTCTTTTCCCAACACACACACACACACTCACTCACACACACACACACACAGAGGAAAATAAGGAGTGATTTATGAAACCCTGAGCCCACACGCCACCCTCTGGCTCTCACCCATCATCAAGACTTAGACCTACCGCAGTGTAAGCACTAACAGTGGTGCTTGGGTCTGTTGTATGTGTGTGCGTATGTCGGTGTGTGTGTGTGTGTGTATATGAACCTAATCCAGGTTTATGGGTTAGTATGAGGTCAGAGCTGGGGTTTTGTTCATTATGGAAAGGGGGATGACTGTGGTTAGGGTGAGGTTTAGTGTTAGAGGGCAGATGACAATGAGAACATTGGCCACTGTGCAGCCCATAAAGACAGAGGAGCCCTTCCACGTGAATGTGTGCGTTTGTATTATCCACCTGTGGTACTGTGCCTGAAGAAACTGGAACTCCTCCTTGATGCGGTCCAGTGACTCTGGGATGGTGAACTTGAAGGGCTGGCCTGGAGCCTGGTGGGGCGTCTGACACACACACACACACACACACAAAGGCACACAGAGAGAGAGAGAGACAGAGGATTATAAACAATCATAGTGCCTCATTATGTGCTCTACAATATGCATCTGATTCCTCTCCAGGCTCACATGTAATGTCAACAACTTTTAATCATTAGCCGTTACTAAACAAACATTAGCAATCCCACTCTGCGTCTCAGGGGCAGAAGCAGAGCACAATTAGCAAGAAGAAAGCGCTTGATTTACCCATGTGCTTAGTCTGCCTGAAGGCTGTTAAAACAAACACAAAAAAGACAACAAGAGGCGCGGGTCAGACAATGGAGGTAATGTTATCTCCCTGGCCTGGCTGTGGGCACCCGGTTACAGCCAGGTGAACAACTGTTAAAGCAGGAAGGGAAGAGTCTTACCGGGTGTCGCCCCTGGGGAAACATTGTTATGTCCGAGAGGAAGCAACCGTTTCGAGGGATCAAATGAGGGTACAGAGAGGAGGTGCGGTGCTCCGGATCACGGAGACGGATCCATCCGCCGTTATTTTCGAGGACCAACTGTCGTTAATTTCAAACAAAACCGACCGTCCCGCCGCTCCGTCCGAGCTCACCGGCCGTTTAACGTGAATCCCCGCTCTTCTGCGTCTCTCGCTGTCTTTCGGCCGTCGTCTCTCCTCCGCTCCACCGGCAGCGCGGCCGTAAATCAACCGGAAAAACACGAGAAACGGCTCATTAGCTGGAGGCAGCTAAGACGGGGGGGAGGGAGGGTAAGAGCCAGGTGAGAAACGAAAAGGCTGGAGCCACCTCAATCACTCCGGCGTATGTTTTGTGTAGGATCCGATGTATTCCGAGTACGGAGAGGCGACCAAACAAGAAACCAAATCAAGCCAGTAGACCCTCGACAGACAGCCGCAAACTGTCGGCTCTCAGTCAGAGCATCACAAACAAATCCACACAAGTTAATTGAAGTGAAGAGTTCCCACTTGACTCGCCGCGGTCGCTAGTTGACGGTTCAACGGTCAACAAACACTGAAATATTTACTTCCCCGCTGAGTTTGGATGCAAACCTGTGTCCAAAATATATTTCACGAAAAAAAGAGGAAATATGTTGTTCGTTTTGATAGCAACAACTCCCACAGTGGCAGCTACAGTGCACCGTCTAGCTCTGCTTTACCTCAATGGCAACTTTCTCACGCGGTTTCACGCTCCCCAGCTAACCGAAACTGTAGGCCGGCCCACAAAACGGCCGCGGACCAATCAGAGCCGTCGCTCCACGTGGGGATACTAAAGTAGATTATAAATCTGACCAATAGCTGTTCTGTAAACTGCCCCGAGTCTGTTGACCTGGTTGAGCTACGCGGATTCTGACCAATCAGGACGTAGCAAGGAGTTGCCATTCCAGAGGAACACTAGGCGGGCAGTGCGGTGAGTGAAAGCAAGTCTCACCTGTCAATCAAAGTAACGTGGGCTCAGCAGGAGCAGTGTTGAAGACGTGTGCGTGCACACACACACACGGGCGCGCACATTTACGCAGATGCAAAAACGAATCAGCCCTCACACACACACACACACAAACACACACAAATACAGTCTTTCTTAGTAGCTGTGTGAACCTTCCTAACACGTGTCATGGCAAATCAACTCTTTCTTTTCCTTTTCTCTCTGTCTCTCTGTAATATAATGCAGTGTGCACATTTATGTAGTAGAACTTGAACTCACTTTGTGTTCCACTTCTCTTAAAAGAAAAAAATAATCAATTTATGCTGCACTTCTGTTGCTCACTACATGTTCAAGCAAGTTTATTGCTGTTTTCATCCACATTCAGACTATAGGATGAGCCACAGAGATAACTCAAAGGGATGGGAGTCCAGGGACAAACCTGAAATGCCAACTTTAATGGAATATTCTTGGTACCACGTACGTCACCTCAAAAATGTATATCTGTGTTAGTGTGAATACTTTACTTCCACACAAAGAAGGCAGGGGAACTTGCCTGGGGAAATTCTGATTTGTCTGTTATCACCCAAGCACACAAATCCAGACAGAAAGTATTGATAAAAAGGTTCCCAAACAGGTCAGTAGTAGTCTACACATAAAAAAAAAGGAGAGATGTCATGAGATACAGATAATTGAAAAATAGATTTTAATATGCTCAGTTTGTGCACAAAACATACACTAAGAGGCAAAAGGAACACAGAAGCTACTTTGGGTTGCGATACGCTTCAAGCTGGGTGCTCTTCTTCAGGCAGCATCAAGATGCTTTTGCTGAGGTAGCTGTAGAAATAAAAATTAAGAAGAAAGTGGCATCCCAACTGTATCATAGCCAAACACAGACATAAATACAAAACTATACTGGTGACTATACTATAGGCAAAGATAGACATAAACATCCAGAGGTAGCAATCTAATTACTGTAATTAGATTATAGCATATCAATGAATCAGAAAGAGTGCAGACATCACAAGTGAGCAAAATCCACCACCAACCAGTACACAGTACACAATACACATACTCTCTACACAGAACTATATACAAATATACTTCTACTACTGAACATCTCTTTTTCTATTATTTTCTATGCAGATATCTTTCACTTTGCTGGTACATACTAGCAAAATGAGTTGATGAGTTCAAATGAGTTGATAGAGGCTGAAATACTTTTAATAACATTACAAAAATGTAACTTTTTTCACTGTAACTTTCATACATTACTGTAATAGAATCAAAGCAGATAGCGACTGTATGTTGTTTGTCTCAGCGGGAATGGTCAGAATTCCTCCCACATAACATTCATGAGTGATGTTATTTATGATAACAAGGTAAACAACATTCCTCTTTATTAATCTCCTTTGATTTGCCTACAGTTACACTACTCAAAACCACAGCTTTAACTAAAAACCACATGCAAGTCACAGAAATAGCCAAAATAATGACATATGAGTAAATTGCACGACTCGTCCTGGACTTGTCGTCATGTATTGCTGTGTAACTATGACCTGACAAACCCGACTAGCTAGCTAACTGATGAAATACTAAGGGACTGACAACAGATGTGATGAAGTGACCACATCCTGATTGGTCAGGAGGTTGAAACTGGGTCGTAAAGAAGGTTTGGGGTTTTCTGTGCTCTACTTATTCCGTCTAAGCACTGCTCACTTCACATGGAAAGCTCCTCAGCTCCAAGCTGACCTGTGATTGGCTTAGGGAGATCAACCTCTGACCCTGTGACCTCTGACCTCTGCAGCGGCTGATCCAGTCCATATGAGAGACTCCTGACTTTAACCGGCTGTGACCTTTTTCTCAGCTCTCACAAACACTCACACTCACACCCACAGACACAGACACAGACACACACACACAGGTGCTATTCAGTGGGTGGTACTGTTAATTACCTTGCTGTGCAATGCACCTACACGTGTGTGTGTGTGGGTGTGTGTGTGTGTGTGTATGCATTTTGTCTTTCTTCTGTTTGTTAACACTTGCCTTGACCTTCCTCCCTCAGCTATACCAATCAGATTATCTTGTAATATAATATATAACCAATATATCACCTCGTTTAGCTATTTGCTGTATTCACAGCCTAAACAGAAGAAGCACCCAGAGCATTTTGGTCTGACTTAGCACCTGAGCATGACAACAGACCTGCTCTTTTAATTAGTTAACTAATCTGACCAGTATGTCATTGCATGTTCACCTCTTTTTGTTTTTTAATGGTG
This sequence comes from Nannoperca obscura, assembly GCA_036024295.1. Classification (NCBI taxonomy): domain Eukaryota; kingdom Metazoa; phylum Chordata; class Actinopteri; order Centrarchiformes; family Percichthyidae; genus Nannoperca; species Nannoperca obscura. Next base: position 14,393 of record JAVQJL010092529.1, read on the forward strand.
CTCACGTGATGGTCATTAGACACAGATAACACAAAATACAGTTTTTAAATAAATATATTTTATTATAACCAAATCAAGACACTTCAAAACGTTCCTGCAGCTTCTGAAAGAGACCAACACAGGGCAATTATTTGAACATCTCTCTCCCTTTGTACATTGATACTCCAAAAATGTAGTATATAAATTATATAAAATATGCATGTTAAAGATGATCTTCAATTGCCAAACGGCCACAGGAGTCACACAAAAGCACAGATGTGTGAACAGAGTTAGTAGCAAAGCGATGTTTTAAAACTGTGTTGTAGTAGTCCAAGTGATTTACGCAGGATCCAGTACCACCTGAATGCACCTGAACCATAAACCCCTCGTGAGCTCCGGCATAATTTAGTCAAAGAACTTCTCCATCAAGTGTGGAAATAAAAGCAGAACCTGAGACAATGGCTAAATGTTACATTACATTTCCCTAAGTTCCTATAAACTGAAGTAATTGTTAAAACGTTTGGTTCAATGCTTTCTCACTTGTCTAACCAAAACTTCAGCACAGTGAACAAAAACAAAAAACTGTCCCTTCCTCACCCACACAGGGAAGCATCGGCACATTTGGATATCAGCTGTTCAGTCATATCTACACCTTCTTCACCTACATCAACCTACTAACGTGTTTTCCGAACCACAGCATACATCAGCCCTCAAAACGTCCTATCAAAACAAAGATCTCCTGATACATCACCAGACAGACGTTTTTCACACATGAAGATAACTAAATTTGCCATGGGCTGATCGCAAATCACTCAAAAACATTCCTTTCAAATGTGGCTATTTGCCCAGGAGTGCAACACAGTGTAACATCACATTTCCTTGCCCCAAAGAACAACAAGATATGTAAACAGAAGAGTGAACGCTATTAAAACTACTTTTTATTAGCAGAGCAAAAGATCAGGGTTTCCTGTTGGTGCTTTCTCTTCACTTCAGTGATTTATTTAGCAATTTATCTAAAGTATATGGAGTGATACATATATATACAATATCTATAATCATTAACATTTAATGACACAAAAGTCACAAAATGCTCTCTGCATGTTGTCCCGGTTTGAAGACTTACTTTTGAGGCTTAAAGACATAAGATGTTGCAAACTGTAAAACACATTGTTGTTGAGAATGAAAAAAGGCAATAAAAATAATAATGCAATTTCATGAGAGTTTTTAACATGCTATTCAAACCGTCGATACAGCAACGCAAAGAGACAATGTAATGTATTTTAAGAGAGTTTATTATTTCTTATATCAACAGCATATTATACCAAAGACCTTCAGTTCAATGAATAGTGACGTTACGTAGCTCAGTGTGCTGTGAAAGTCTTTGCTAAAGGTCAGGTTGGCAGCACATTTTGTTAACTCAGACTGCAGTGAGTACAATACGATTACAGGATTAAGACTTCAAGATAGCCATTAATGGCCTACAAAGTTAGAGTATATAGGCCCACTTAAGGAAAGTGTTCCAGGATGTCTTGGTTTGTACAGTGTGTGTTTCCACGCTGCGTGGTCCAAACGTTGTCAGTGACACTTTGTGTTCTGCTTTAGTGATCAGACGGCAACAGTCACCAGGCAAATAGATAATTCCACATGAGCTCACTGGCTTCCTGATTTCCCTAACAAATAGCCCATCCCCTCATTCACTCTTTCTCTCTCTGTCTCTCTCTCTCTCTCTCTCTCTCTCTCTCTCTCTCTCTCTCTCTTTCTCTCTCTCTCTTTCTCTCTTTCTCTCTCCCAGTCATTTGTTTAGAGTGGAGAAGCACACAATTAGCCTCTGCTTTGGATGAGGTACAAGAACCTGCCATATAGGCCTCATTTGGTTTGCAAATGTACAATTTCCTTCTGATTTTAGTGGCTAAAACAAATGATTGAGCTTTGTTTATAAAAGAGGAGGGAGAGAGAGGGTGGTGGAGAGAGAGAGAGGAGTGACATGAGGGAGAAGAGGCTATTTTAGCAGTGACCCGGTCATCTTGCCTGTAGAGGAGAGAAGAGGCTCTCCCAGATAATGACTGAACAAGCAGCTTTGTGTGGGCCTACAAATGGAGTGATCCCACTCTCATCCCACTTACCACAAGAAGAGCGTTGGTGTGATGTGTGTCTGTCTTTGTGTGTGTGAGCTTATATGCAAACACACGTGTTTTGTTGGATTTGAATGTGTGTATATGCACATTTGGTTAGTTTGGTTAGTCTGAATGTGTGTGTTGTTGTGCGTGTGTGTGTGTGTGTGTGTGTGTATGTAAGGAGAGGGTGTTAAAGAGTGTATTCATGGTCATGAGGTGGTGTGTGTGTCAACAGCAGATGATTTGCGTGAGGGTTCTGGCCGAGCTGTCCCACAGAGCCCTTTTGTTTTGTTTTGACTCTTCTTTTTTTAATGGACAACCAAGGAGATAATTTGAATACCATCAAACCCGTCTGTCTGCCACTTTCTCTGTGTTTTGGTTGAGGGAGATGGGGGCGCTGGTTTGTTTCCTCTTTGCAAGAATTTGAGTCCCTTTGTGCCAAATCCAGTCCAGTCCTGTGCCCAGTTTGGACTGAGGTTCTGCGTGAGAGGAGGAGAAGAGGAGCAAAGGATATTATACATATTTCAGTTTTGCTCTTGTGGCCATTTCAGTTGATGCCATGTCTTTGGGTCAAGCGTTTGTCCTTTCTTCATTTTCCTATGCTGAATTATATGCTACAATTTTATATTTGGTACATTTATTAAAACATTCATCAAAAATGTGTTTTTCTTATTGTTACTTCACATGGATGTGTGAGCGTCACTGTGCAGAGTATGTGCAGAAGTTGTTTTCATGTTCGTCTGTGCTCACCTTCGATCTCAGATTGAGAAGTTCATGTAATAGTACCATTTTGTGACATTGCAAGTTGGAAGCCAATTGTGGTCCAATTTGCGATTCTGGAAGATGTAATCGTAAGAATTTTTAAAGAAGAGAATTGAACTTTTTTGTGCAAAAACACACAGACACAAATTATACTCAAAGCATTTTTGTATGTTTTGTTGCATGCATGTCTGGAGGGGCTCATGATCAGATCATGCCATTCAACGTGTGATGCTAAAGTTCACTAAGCTCATGTGCATACCAGCCAACCCTTTTTTAATCCACCTTGAGCTTTATAACACATCCTATCTAGCCCTTTAGATTTTTGACATATAGTAAACTGTTCACCTCACGAAAGTGTTCGTGAAGTGCAACTTCAGTGGCTGTGAACTCGCTGCAACCTTGTTGGAATTTATTGCACTGCCTACAGGTATGAACCTTTCTCCTTCCATAACTTCAGTAAATCACTGCTTGGTCTACAGATGACATCATCCCCACAGTCTCTGGTTTCAAGCCTTTAAAGACTGATGTGATCTCTGACTAAAACGGAAGCATCGCATATGATGCGGATAACATATGTGAAAGGCTGGACACGGTCATCAGTTTATTCATGCTATCAAGAAAGAGATAACACCTACTGTATGTAAATATGGGATGCACATTGTATCGATGTCTTTCAGGTGTCGCCTTCACCAGAACATGTATGAATCCTCAAACGCTGGGAAAGATCACCGTTTTGTGTTTATTGTGCTTCACTTTATTCACAGTCAGCGCTTTTTCCTCTTTATTAGTCGTGCTTTATCTTTGCACTGTAGGTTCTGATTTGAACCCTGGGTTATTTTAGCCTCAGTTTGATCCCTAAGGGGCAACTCTGCCAAAAGGTCAAGATAAAGTCTAAAGGAATCAGCACGTGTCATGCCCATAATTCAATGTATGCCCATGTAAAACAGACTCTAATGCTTTGAGGGAATGTGTGTGCTGGGCTGATAAAAATAATAGAAAGTGATTCCTTAATTATAATCTGCAATTGTAGTATTTTATTTCATGCACAGTGACTAGAGCACCGTGAAGTGCTCACAGACAAGAACTTATTTTCCATGAAGAAAAAGGAATGTGCTTTATTTTAATTAGATTACAGAGACCCAATAGTATGTGATAAATGTATTATTATAATATATTAATATATTTTAGAGGATTTGTTTTCATTGTTACTGTAAAGATTTTCCTTTAATCTTTTGGGGGAAAAAGAAGCAAAGAATCCACTTATTGTATAGTTCGAGGGTGTCCCGGATCCAAGCTATGTGAAACAGGTTTTTGGCATTTGTCGAAGCCGCAGTATGGTGTTCATTCCCAGTTTGCCGAGTTCTTGTATAATTTATGACTGTGCATTAAACAGCCTAGCACCAGGCAGCCCATCATGTAAACAGATCAGGGCTTTTACAGGCAGCTTGCCGGCTGTTTAAACAGACGAAAGGAAAAGGGGAGAAGGGGGAAATTAAAACCTAAATGGAAAACATGTGCGACCGTGTGTGTGTTTGAGTAGGTGTGTGTGTGTGGCAGGGGGGTGTGCAACTAGACGATGTGGAAGTGGCACAGTGTGAGGCGAAAACGCACACATAAAAACTTGCAAACACATATAAATGCACACATACAGACAAGCACGCATGCCCACAGACACACACATAAACCTACGTACCACAAAACCTCCAGTTTTATCAAGTCCAGCTGTGAGCAAAGTCATATCAAAGGCGGCATGTGGAGCAGAGTTGTGGTGCCGCAGAGAAGATCAGGTCCAGATGGGTTTCAGTCTGTCAGACAGACCTGCTGCTCTGTTTTATCCTGCTTTCTTTGGTTATATATTGCTCTAGCCTCGACGTTGATCTTTTCTCTCCTGCTCTGTGCTTTTGTTTTACTTTATGGCTTTCCTGTCAAGTCAAATGGGAGCAACAGAGGTGACATGCAACAAAGGAGATGAGTCGGTTGCAATCCCACAATGTGTGTGTGTGTGTGTGTTGTGTACCTTGGCTCAGAGCCACCAGGACGTCCGTCTGTGTTTCTGATTGCAAAGACAACAAACCAGACCAGGACAATATATTGCCAGGAGAGAATAAAGAGTGCAGAACTGCATGGATGTTTTTTGTAAGAGGTTTTGGCGGTTACTCTGTGTGTCCTGACATGTGTAGTGGCAGTCAAAGCCATGATCAACAGCAGATGGTTGGCTAATCAAGACGCAAACTCACACTCACACACAGAGAGAGAGAGAGAGACTCACAAGTACACAAGTTCAAAGAGTTGTGTGTGGAGAGCATGGCGTATGGTATATATCACATGGATAAAAACTAACAAATCACTTTTAATGCTGAAAAATTAATTCTAATGCAGACATCATGTAACTCTGTAGCTATTATACAGCGATTAGCACAAACCACATCTGGTCACATTCATAGTGCTTGATTCTAAAGACAGGAAGAGACTCTGAGGTTACCATTAGCATGAAACACTATGAATGTCAGTGAAGTGGACAAATAAGCTCTCAATTTGTAATGGTGACATGATTGTGCTGCTGTAACAAAGTAGTGAATAGTGGATTTTCCAGATGAAACAAAAGGTATGTTTTGAAATGTTCGTGTTTATGGTGTAAACTTGTGAAAGAGGTTTCTTGTTCCTCAATAATAATAAAAAAAAGGTTGAGTGATGATGTGAGGAGTGTTTGCTTTGGATACTGACCTTAACCAACCTATTAAATCTCATCAACTGAAATGTGGCATGACCAACATTCAGACCAAAATCAGCTCAGCCTAAAACAACACCAAGTGGGGGCGTGTTGTTTCAGGTAACAGATGGGAGATAAAATGCAATGCACGGTTTGAGTTCCACCAGTTTGAAGCGTTATCAGTCACCAAAACACTGCACAATGGATTAATAATCATGAGACAGGAATTTGCATCTCTGTAAAGTTATTGCGGCTGCACACCAACTGCCAGGTAGAAATACCACGGAATATGTGCACATATTTGATTGGCCAACATTGTATTCTGCTGGATGATGTTGCATTGAACCTTATACTTTTGTACCCATTGCTGTTTGTGTGTGTGTGAACACAGCCTCAGAGTAACCTGTCTCACCAAGCTGAAGAGGTTTAGGATCTGGTCTTAAGATTTATATAATTTTAGGATTTTACACATTTTTACTGAAAAACACTTATTATTTTCAACTGGACTTTAAGTATTTGTGCGACCAAGAGATGTTGAGTTTCCTGCTGCAAGAAGACGCTGACCTCCGTATCAAATAGGGGTCCCCTTTTGAGCACAGCACAAAAAATTGAAGTTATGGAAAAGAAAAAGAAAACTCGAGAGAAAGTCTCTTTTTATTATTATTTCACATATTTGAGCAGTAAAGATGCTCCAAGGTCAAGGAAAACCTGCGGTGGAATGAAGTTGACCAGAAGAGGAGACTGTTACAGTAACAACTCTGCTTTATATCCCAAACAGAGTCCCACTTATAGACACATCTGTCTGTACAATTATAAATAAGTAAAACTTTGTTATACTCTTCGTCTAACACACTCTATTACTGCAGGAATTTCCAGATAACCTTGTCTTTTGCCTGTGTGAGAAGTACAGATAAAATGTCCTCCTATGTAGCTCAGTATTAAGGCTGTTGAGGCTTTAAATCATATGGGAATAGCTTGTAATTAAAATGTGTACATCCATGGTCGTGTTAAGTGCTTAAGATTAAGTCCTCCACCAGGCGCCCTCCGTTGTGTAAGATCTTGAGAACATGTGAGATCAAAAGCCAAGGCTCTCTTTTTGTCTTGAAATGTTCTCTGACTGCTTTGTAGGGTCTTACACATCTATGTTCACTTAGTGTTATTCCATACAGTATCTCATGATTTTACAGCAGCGAGGAATGTTCAAAGTCTAAAGCAGAGAGTCAAACTTTATACCACTGGGGTATTCTGATCTGCCTTTTTGATCTGCGCGTTTGATCTGTCTATTCTTTTTGAAGCACTCTCCTCTAGTTTTCCTCCTCACTATAACAAGGATAAAACAGAAAGCAGAATTGTAGCTGCCAAGTCGCTCAGCCGAAAAAACATGAAGTCTTTTATGTCAAGCGCAGAATGAAAGATAAAGTTGATCCACTTCTGCGTCCTCTGAATTTGAGACAATATTGCCTGTTTAAATGCATTCTCTTTGTTGTTGAGTGTGTGTGTGTGTGTGTGTGTGTGTGTGTGTGTGTTGAGTGTGTGCCTGCATGGCTCTGTGCATGCACTTGCACATACATTGTTTTATGTCCGTTGAGTGCATCCTCCGCATTTGTGTGTTTCGTTTATGCAAGGCTGCCTGCTGTGGGTGTCAGGAAGGAGTTGTCAGGGGTGTATTCATGGTCATCAGGTGTGTGTTTTCTTACCAAGCGCTATGAGACGATTACGTGTGGATGCAAGCTATTCATGGCTAGTCCTTTGTGTAAGAAAGGAACAAAGATGCCTCTCTAGATACACCAACACCCAGTTTGTTTAACAGCCATGCAAACAGGCTTGGGGAAAATACCCACCACGAGTGATAATCAAAGGCTTGTTATGGTCATGGGAATGCAAATGAAAGTGTGTGTTTGAGTGTTCTTTAGGCACACAATGATCTGTGTGTACAAAGAAATGCAAATACAAAAGTGTGTGTGTGTGTGTGTGTGTGTGTGTGTGTGTGCTCTCTTCGGCTGTCGTGCTAATCCAAAAGACGGGCTTAGACACTGAGACTCTTGCGACCCTTTAAGTAAGCACTAATACTGTTAAACCACATCTGAGCTCTTACACACATTGAGAGAGCAGATAAAGATAGAAGAAGCTTCAGTGTGCGCACTCTTCCTCAGACACACACACACACACACACATGCACATATACTGTATGAACCTCTAATCAACCTCTTACGTATTTAGCAAACCATGCCTTTTCAGTTGTGGCAATGTTGGTTTTGAACATGTGTACTTTAAGAACCTCTATGTCAAAGACCAATCAGGTGGGGCAGTAAGAACAAAGCGGGTTAAAGCTCTCATGACACGGGCTTCCACTCTGCTTACGTGTCCTTGATCAAGATATGGAACTCCAACCAGGTTGCATTTTTATTTGCATGTAATTAAAAACAAAAAAATATTATGCAGCAGAAAATAATGTTGCAGGCAAGCAAATTCCCATGCAGCATTAAAAAAATATGACTTTATTATTATCATTAAATGTAGAATGAGAGATGTTATGCTAAGGCCAGTACCACCACATTAGCAAGAGCACAGGAGGATAAAAATATACAATTAATCTGAGTTAAAATGTCAACTGGAGTTTACAGTAGTAATAATAATGAATGAATTCCACTGGTGAATATCACCCTGAACAAAATCCACTTTAGTAATGATAGAATCAAAAGTGAATTATTTGTTAAGAAAACGGAAAGGACTGTGGGACAGAGAAAGATCTGGGGGAAACTGACAAAGAGTGTGACAGTGGAGAGATGAAGGAGGGATGGAGGGAGACGAGAAGACGAACTGATGGAGAGAGATGGAGGCTGTGGGTGAGAAAGCAGACTAAGAAGATTTACTGTAACTGAGTTATTTAACACTGGCGTTTAAGAGGCTTATGATTCCAGCATTGCTCCCACCTACACAACTACACACACACACACACACAAACAAACAAACACAAATATGTACACATGCTAACACAAATACTTGCATGCAAATCATCGTTTGACTTAGACATGACAAGAATACCAATTACATCTTACTGTAAGTTTTCACAAACATACACATTTCTCATGTAATAAGAGTAGGAGGGGTACTTTCTTTGATTTTACATGTCCTCTAATGACTTTGAGGCATGTTAACTACAGACCTGTGACCCTTCTTTTGGCATTAAACAGATCAATTGTGTTTGTCCACATTTACTGAATGGCCACACAGAGGTTTTCGGTCAGTAAAATGTAACAAAGAGTAACACAGTAAGAGACAAAGAGAGAAACAGTGAGCGATTAGACAACTTTGGTCGTTCTAGAGTCACAGTTAAGACCACGAAAACAGTTTGGTTACAACACAAAAGAACACTGCAGCAAATTGAAAGATATTTACTGTATATCTTAATTTTACCAGAGCTCTCCATTCAGCACCACAAAACAAGAGAATGGATTAAATAACAAATACACAGTGACATAACACCAAAGACAATACTGGAAACAAGCAAAACCTCCCGCCTCTCTGGAATCTAGTCTGTTCTTATGAAAGCACATTATGAAACTGGTCTCCTTATGCTTATGTATATGAAGTCTGGTTTAGCAGTAACGCAATGGCCTTAGCTGACCACTTGGTCATAGTAGCAGCTCTTTTCTTCAACATTTTATGAACCTTGCTAACTGCTTTACAGCCTTACAGATCAATGCTAAATCTATTAGGACAGATTAGCATTAAGGCAGTGTGTAATGGCTAGCCCTGTGTCTATTAGGATCTTAGGTGTAAATACAGACTAATGCCGCTACTGGCATCAGACCAGCCAAGGCTAGTGCTAAAAGCCCTTATAAAACTGAGGCAGCTTTAACAAGGTCAGCACATGTGGGCCAATTAGGAGGCTTGGAGAAGGTCACATGACAACGGCTGAGAGAAAGGAGGTTAGAGGAGTAAAACTTACTGGATGGTAAACATGACATGTGGGTCAAAGGTGACACAGGAAGAAATGCTTGTATAGAAGAAAAAACACATTCGAAGACAAGATCTGAACTTTGATTGACAACTGATGATTCTTTCCCTCACACACACTTCCCCTGAACACTTTTCCTGGCCTTTGTCTTGCTTAGAGACAAGCAAGGAGGAGCAAGAGATGGACGAGGAAGAAGAGACGAGAGAGGGGAAGAAAAGAGATGATGGGGAGAATTCAGCAGCTTTGTGGTTTTTGAATGGAAAAAAACAGCCAAAATGTTCAGCCCTTTTTTCAAGCTGAGCAGTTAACTGACAGCATATTTGTATTTACAGTAGAAGCCACAGGGAGAGTTTGGAAAGGAAAAAGAGGTTTCTTATTTACGAGTTTACACATGCCATACACATCCTAGGAGTATTTTGGTGGGTTAATCCAAGTCCATCACATGAATCTAGTCACAGAGTTTCATAAACAAACAAGAATGTCCAGTGTCATTACCAGTGATAATAGTCATTTTAAATCAGTTTTAAAACAATTTTTAATAGGGTTACACCATCCTGACTCTTTTTGTTTATATCAACATGCAAAGTTAATTTCACATTCTTAATATGAAGATTTTGATAATTTTTTTAGCCACGCTTCCAGTGTCGCTCCAGAGATGGCAGTGTTGACGTGTCTGTCTTGAGTGAAATATTGCCACAACATTTTGATGAATTATTTACTTTGGTGATTCCCTGACTTTTCCACTACCACCACAAAGAAGTTGGACATTTTCAGTGGTTTTGAGTGAAATGTTTAAACAACAATCGAATGGATTGCCATGTCATTTGGCACACACGTTTATGTCCCCGTCAGGATGAACTCTAATAACTCTGGTAATCCCTTAACTTTTCAGTTAGTGCTATTATCTGATCAAAAGGAGTGAAACTGACTGGATGATAAACATGACATGTGGGGGCACGCTTGTATGAAATAAGAAACACATTCAAAGACAAGACCTGACACTCCTTTTCCTGGCCTTCCTCTTGCTTAGACAGGATATTCAGCCATCGAGCTGTAAGACTTAAAAGCAGAAGACAAACCTTTTCTGAATTATCAGCATGTCTGTGGCTTTGAGTGAAAGGTTTCAACAATTATTGCATGTATTGCCTTGTCACATGGTACCGACATTCATGTCATTCACAACATTCAAGAATACATTTTTCAAAAATGTACTTGTGCTATGCTGTACTTTATGTTTAGTGCTCATTATCAAATGTTAGCATGCTAACACACTAAACTAAGATGGTGAACATGGTAAACATTAAACCTGATAAAGATCAGCATGTTAGCGTTGTCATTGTGAGGATGGAACATGTGTTGTACTAAACTTTGGGCCTTGTCATTAAAAGAAGCTAAAATTAACATGGACGTGTTTTGCATCTTTTATTTTGGAAGTGCAACAGCAGCAGATCAGTCTCAACTGACTTTCACCTGTGTACTGTAACAAAACACAAAATCTTCTCAACAATTCAATAATTCATTATTTTTTGTCATACTGCTACACCCCGGGATGTACAATGAAATGTAAAGTGACAATCATCTAAATCTTTGATTGTGTGTAAAAATGTTAGTCACATTGGTCAAAAAACATCAGTGTCAAATGAGTGTAATCTAATGTTTTATGTCAACCCCAAATGCCCCGTCAAACTCCAGGAGGCGTGAAGTCATCAAGGGCAAATGTGTCAAATACGGAGCTCTTTCACACTACTTCATTTGATTCACAGGCTGAAATGGTCAAATCGGGCTCACAATCTGTCTAAAAATCATTAAGTGTCACTGGGATACAGAAAAGAGAGTGTTAACATGTGGCACGATTAGGAAGACAGAGATTCAGCTACAGCCCCTGAAACCTGGGAGGTACCTAACAGACCAAGATGAGCAAGTTATTCAGATTAGTTCGTTTTTTAAATATAAATGTCAATTATTAGTAGCTATCAAATGTCTTTAAATTTTTTTTGATGTTTTATAAAATGGTAACTATTATTTGCTGCCAATATGGTTTAATTATACTACTTAATCAAATAAACAACTTCTGTTATATGCATTCATATGCGTGCACTAAATCATGCTTCATAAAACATCCCCCTGACCTGATGTTGACAGTATTATGCACATTGTCATTTGAAAGCAACATGGAAACATTATGATGGTTGAAAAAACAGGGGAAAGACTCGCAGAAAGTGGAAAAAGATGATCGTTAATGCCTAACAGCAATTATTCACACTGTGTTATCAGCATGACAATACAAGAACACGAAGGGTCTCGGTGTGTCTGCTGTTACTGATCAGTTACTGGTGGCTTGGTATTTTCTTTTGCCAGTAATATTATGAATACCCATTTCCAGGGTTGTGGAGGTAGAAAAGCATCAGATGCTACAACCAACAAACACCATTATTGTTCTCAGTAGCTGGAGGCAAGGTACAGCTGTTAAGTGGTATGTCAAAACAGCTTGATTCAGCTCCCAGATTTAGTTCTTAACTAAAAGTTGAAGGTGGGTTTTATTTCTGAGGAGGAACGCGGGAAACAGAGCAGTCAAAGACAGTTTTCAAAGGAAAAGCCAAGGACTCTGAGGTGAATTTCACCCTCTGTCAAGTCTCCTTGTCAAGTCTCCTTGACAGAGGGTGCTGTTACAAACCATGCTGTTATTGCAGGTTTACAGTTAATATGGTCTTTCTGAGGGTGAACTGTCTGTCAAATTATGCAGATTTAAGGGGAATGTCTTCAAGTTAGTCCCAGCTTTTACATAGGGCTGGTTACAGTTAGGGCTAACAGTTAAGGAATAGGCTTTTGTTGGTTAGAGTTACTGGTTAAGGAATTGATGCAAGCAAAATGAGTGTCGTAAGAAGGATAATAAAACCCATGTGTGCTGACATGCATGCAGGCAGCATATGTTCATATCATATCATATTTGTGCCCTACTGCTGCCTAATCATCCTCTCAAGCAGTAGCTGGTGCAGTAGCTGTACAGTGGTAAGTGTGTGTGTGTGTGTGTGTGTGTGTGTGTGTACTGTTGCACTTGCGGTAGTTAAAAGGAGATTTTCCATGTTGAGAACAAAGCAGTACAGTGGCCGAGAGAACGGCAGCAAACACTGCTGACGCATTAAGTGGCTCTGGGTGTGTGTTAGTGTGTGTGTCTGTGTGTTAAACACTCTTGGGGGAATTAGGTTCTAATGAAAGGCAGACAGACTAAAGTCCCAGTCCGACTGTGAGCTAGCGTGACAACGTGCTAATGACTCTTGTTACCTTTAAAACACAGGGGTTTTATTTTATTTGATCCTGAACTCACCTGATCTTATGCAATGCACAGAAGACAAATAAGAAGCAACTCTTCTTTGTGAAAACAAATCCTGATAAAATTGTGATTGGTAAAACCCACAATTGTCAGCCCACAATCTGACAGCTAAAAGCACTTTGGAGGGGTTGGACGGTCGAGTGGTTAGCAACGATGCATGTGACACCGCTGGTGCTGAGTTTAAACCCCACATCAGTGAAATTGCTTTCCCACAACCAAAAGCGAAAGAAGAAGAAAGCTGTTGCTCAGACAACCGAATGTCCAAGCATGACAGAAATCACCATCCTAATACTGACAAATTGTGAGCTTAAAATTCTAAGGTAGGAGCTGTTTCTGTGGCGTATTGAGAATCAACGTTTTGACATCCCAGCCGGCAAAACTTTTATATAGTGAAATCTGTCTTTATAACTGATCAAGGCCGGCGCTCCAGTTGTACTTTCAAAGCAAAATGCTATCAAAACACTCACACAATTACATATTTTCTTTCTGTAAAAGGGACCAAATCAAACACATACAGTCTATCTTAGCTGGTGTCAGTTTTCATGTAACCCTCGTAATCAAAATGTGGCTGAAAGGAGAGTTTAACTGATTCTTACTGAAGCATCAAAGTTAGGTCACATCGAAGATAAAATGGACTTTCACACTCAAACTGAAGTTAGTGACTGAATTCGAAAAGGAGGCAGATTTTACATGTAGGTTGTATTTTCTTCATCAGTGAATCCCCTCAGACAACAGTCAACTGTCAGTAGACACCTGCAAAGTACAATTCAAGGGAATCGTGTATTTGACAGCAGAGCTTCTTATAGCATTTCCACAGCAAACATTTTACACATTTATTCAAGTCAGGAGGAAAGCAGGAAGCAAATGGCTTTCGCTTATTCTGCAGATGATTCTGTTAATAAAAGTGCAGCTACAAAGCAACCTGCAGCCTGAAGACGAGACGTTGATAATGATTTTAATGATGACGTCTACCTCTGTTTTCACAATGAGAAAAAAGCCGCTGCTGCTGCTATTACTGTAATTGCTGTTATTATTAGTATTACTATTATTATATTCCTATTAGGATTATTTGTATTAATATTATCATCAGTACCTATCACTTTACACCTCCATGTAGAACTCTACTGTACTTTTTGTGCTGTATTTTCTCTTTCATTACAAACAAAGACCATCATCCGGATCCGATGCCAAGGAGGGCATGATACCTTTGTTAACCTTCTAGGGAGACCGAAAACAGAAACTCAGTAATACAGAATTCAATACCACATAAAAATGTTTCCTGATTATTAACACAGTGGTTTTCTTGCCCAATACTACTACTGGTTTACAAAGCACTACATAGTTTTGGCCCAGAATACATTTTAGATCTACTTCAGGGTTATGAACCTACCAGGCCTTTAAGATCATCTGGATGTGGCCTTCTCTCTGTTCCTCGTGTTAGAACTAAACAGGGGGAAGCAGCGTTTAGTTTCTATGCACCAGTTATGTGGAATAAACTCCCAGAAAGCCTCAGGTCTGCCACATCGGTAAACTCTTTTAAATCAGGGCTGAAAACATTACTGTTTACTACAGCCTTTAATTCAGGAAGCTACTTTTCTGCACTGTAGCTTTTAAATTCTACATTTTATCTTTAAAACTGCTTTTTTATGTATTTTCATTTATGATTAGTTTTAACTATTGCTTTCTTTTTATCCTTTTAATACATTTTATCTTTTAAAACTGCCTTTTTTATGTATTTTCATGTCCTTTTGTTTGAATTATGATTATAGTTTTAACTATTGCTTTTTCTTTTTGTCCTTTAATCATGACTTTGTCTCTGCACAGAACTTTAAATTGCATCCGTGTATGAAAGGTGCTATATAAATATACTTGCCTTGCCTTGCCTTACAAAAAAACATTAGTTGAGATTTTCAGATTTTTTTTGTTCTATTTCTAGTATTTACTTCTACCTGGACCATTAACAGTTACACTGATTTATTTCAGACTTATTTTAGACTACAGAAAGTACAGGTTCAAATAAAAGTAGTTTATATTGTGTTATTTTTAGCTAAACTTAGGTTTTACATATATGTATGAGTGAAATCAAAGTACAAAACAATTAAACACAGAATGGATCAATTTCTCAAAATACATATTATTTGGGGGATTATTACTCTGATTGGTCAAGACAGCTAAAACAGTATTAGTACTAAACCCTGGATGTGTGTGAGCCATGTGTTCCCAGGTTTAACTGGTTTCAATTGATTTGTCTTTGCAGCTGAAGCTGAAGTTTCACATCACGTTCTATGATGATAAACTAGATTCAACGAAGATCTTCTATTTTAAATATACATTGTCTTAGCTTTCTGTTTATAATTAATTGTGTGGTTCAATATGATAAATATGGGATGCTCAGCTTTTGGGTGGAGTATGTATTGTGTGTATCGTCAGTGAATGAATTCACAAACCTCTACCAAAGATTTTTGAGTGGAACAGACATTATTGGAAGCTGTTTTTTAATATTCTTGGTAGGTCAGCAGACTCAGATACTAAGAACAGAGGCACATTGATATTGCCTCCATTAAAGGCCAGGCTCACTAGCAGCCATTGTGCTCTCTTTCTCCTTCTGTCTGACCACACCAGCACACAATCTAGCCAAGCATGTTTTAGAGTAATAAAGTACAGTCTAGTTAATGAATGTCTTTATTCTCAGTGACAGAGAAAGGTTTGTTCATCATACATAGAGCTTCAGGCTGCAGGGGAACCATAATAATCATTAAACAAGAGCAGGGTCGAGTCACACACGCACACACACACAAGCACACAAGTACACACACTTAAAGCCATGTCTGAGAATGCTATGTTTTAGTTTCCTATATTACATATGAACATGAAGTAGACAGGCTGCATGTGATGACAGGATGTGACCAAAGAATATTTTCTAAATGAGGTAGAAAACAACTCTTAAATCATGTGACTCTAACGCTCAGCTATTTTGAAACTTGAAAGAAGTCATCTGATGAAAATGGTTTCTTCCTGTACTCAGGATGATCCATGGTTACTGTAGAACTGTAGAAAATATAGATCTAACATTCTGAATTCTGCTTCAATGTGGGTTTCTTTAACTTATGTAGTCTATGTTTGTTCAGGTAGAGGTGAGGAGAGAGGATGGCTATGTTGGCGAGTTATTTACTCTGACCAACATCATTTTCACTTTTATTTTAAACAAAAAGCTATTCAAAAGATGTTTAAGGAGTCTCATGTCATACATATATCATGATCTGAAACTATGACGAGAAAGTTTATTCTTGACTTTAGAGTTTGACAAATAAATCTAAACTCCAGGGCCACTTACTTACTTTTTCCACTGTTTCCACTTCCTCAGCAGAGGGATTTATATTCTCTGGGAAAAGTTAATAGGTGGACCTTAAGTTAATATTTCTGATGAGAACACAAACATTAAGGGAAATGGTTCACAGAGGTTCATACTTCAGAACTACATACTGTAATTTTATTATAGCACCAATTTAGACCATTCAGTGGAATTTTAATAATGTCCAAACACAGTGGTGAGGAGTGGTGGAAGTGTCATGAAATTCCAACAATGAAATCAAGAAAAAAAGCTGCAGAACAGAAGAACCCAGTGATACATTGTAATCGCATATGTGGAAATTCACTACTAAGAACAATCCAAATTAGCAAAACACTGCGTACAAATTGGAGGAACAGGCAGAGGATCTGCCAATATTTATGGAATGTGAAGTATTTGAATTGTTATTTCTGTAAGTCATCTTACAGCAGTATCAGTCGTGCTTGTTGCATTTTTTGCCATTGTTTCTTCTGGCTTGAGCAGACTACTTCTTTTTATTCCCACCAAAAAAGCTGTGATTGGAGAAACTGCTATCAATGATCACAACACCAGACCTATTTGAATCACTGAAAATTCTGAGGTGTGCACAGCGATTAAGATGTCTGGAACCAGACTACATTCATTCACTCTTTCTGGTATGAGCATTCATAGGACAGATTGCATTCTCCCTGATATTTCCTCCATCATTTTTGCTGGGCTGATGATGAACCCTTTTTGATTTTAATAACCCTATGACCTCTTGCTCTCCTTACAGATGAGATCATGCAGCAGGAGATCAGGCCCCTGCTGGCTGTCGACATCATAGAGCAGCTTCATCGCCAGTTTGCCTTGCTCTCAGGTATGTAACTAGCCCTGCCGTCCACACATGTTGTTGGAGTTTCCAACATATAGGGGTTTGACCCTGTGTACGTGGAGGACTGGAAAACATTAATAGCCAAACTTGTGTCATAATAGCAAGTAATTGCTGTGAAACAAGACGTAACATGCAAATTGGTTACGTCAAATGTATTTATATTATATATTGTGTGGTACATCAAACCTGGGGAAAAAAATGTTTTAGATATTAATAATACAACCCACAACATACATCCCAATTTAAAATGTACATTTTTGTATGTTGTATGTAAATCAACTTTAGAAGAACTGATAAGTTTCAACAGGTGCCAGATATTATTACGGGGTACAGTATGACTTACAATCTGGATTTTAAAGAGAACTTAAAATAATAATATATAATATGTATATATTATATATTAGAATAGGTACATACCAGGTACATATTCTAATATTAAGGGGTACAC
Organism: Nannoperca obscura; assembly: GCA_036024295.1. Classification (NCBI taxonomy): domain Eukaryota; kingdom Metazoa; phylum Chordata; class Actinopteri; order Centrarchiformes; family Percichthyidae; genus Nannoperca; species Nannoperca obscura. Next base: position 31,900 of record JAVQJL010092529.1, read on the forward strand.
TGAAAAAACTGACTTTGTACTATAATAAAATTTATTAAATAAACTGTCATGATATCTACATTGTAATATTAAGATTCAGTGAGAGCTAGAATTTCTTAAGTAAAAATAAAAAAAAATTTCATGTTATGAATGAACTGTGTGGGAAGAGTACATTTTATTATTTATTTACTCATACTTTTAAACGCATTATAGTCACTGCACATACAACTAAAAATACTAAGTAAATCTTAATATAATGGTAGCAGTAGCGTGTTTGAATCCGCGCATGCGCCTGAGGACAAGATCGCCATTTCAGTTGGGTTGGATCTGAAACACTGCAGTCAAGCCAGCCGCTCCTCGCATTTGCGTGGTCAAACTAGCCGCTCCTGTT
>JAVQJL010092530.1:0-16771 GCA_036024295.1 Nannoperca obscura
ACACAAACTGCTACTACCACACTGTCATGCAATACTGACAACAATGTGCAATATATAGATATATATATATACACTCTCATAATATAATAATGTTAGTACTGGCTGCTACTTCCCATGCAGTAAACTTATTTCAGTACTTATTATTGAGAAGTGTGACTGTATATCATCACGTGTACTTGTTTTACCATGTTACTTATTGTATTTTTTTACACTTATTTTATTTTATTTTTCTCCCTCCTGCCCTGAACACTTTTGCTGCAACAACATACATTTCTCCACTGCGAGACAATTAAAGGATTTCTGATTCTGATTCTGAGAGCAGTGCATCAATAAGAAGCTTCCTGAGGGTGACTGTCTTCCAAAGGATTCACACACAATGAGATAAACTTCAGTAAGATGCACAAGGAGACCAGCTGTTCTGTGGCTTTCTGAAGGCCCAAAAATGTCAGATAAGGAGGAAAAGCAACCTGCTTACTTAGTGTTGAGTCCTGTACAGTACACAAGTTATGGTAAGCCACTGCATAAATGACAGCAGAGAAGCACTAATGAAAAATGAATGCACTGCTTGGCAAACACAATCTATTGAAACTGAAAGAGCGTATCAATTGCATAAATATGTTTACCAGCATTGTTTTTCCTTCTGTTAAGAAAGTAATGACATCAGAAACAATGCAATCTATGGTGTCTACAAATGCATACTCGTGTCTATCTGTCCATGTCTGCTCTTGATCACTACAAGCACAGACATCACTTCTGTACTTGTAGAAAGTTTGTGAATGTGATTATCTACCCAAATGGAAACATTATTCAGTGGAAATTGTGTTAAAACAACAAATGATTATATAAACACTTTCTTCAGATACATATTCATGCTCTGACGGCCTCTCGCGTCCCGGCCCCCCTGTTGATGAAGAGATATTTAGTTCGTTAGCCAGCTCCACTCGTGAAATGGCGAGTGAGTGAAAAAACATTGTTTTAATGAAAAACTGCTTCATCACAAAGTACAACCACTTTTTTATTCCTTTAGCAGGAAGTTGAAACTTAAAGAGAAACATCACCAAAACACTACTCACACATGGTTTCATATGAAGATGCGGGTGTCTGGTTATGGATCTGCAGAGATCATCTGTTCTTTGTAGCTGGTCCAGACTGAACAGTTCAAAGATCTACTGGATGGATATCTGTGGAATGAATCCAGATTCATGCTCTCCAGAAAATGAATCCTACTGACTTTACTGATCCCATGACCTTTGGGATGGATGGGATGGGATGTCTGGATGGGTTGCTTTGACATTTGGTTCCCCTCAGGAAGTGTAGCTGTAGACTCTTAGTCTTGTTCAATCTGTGTGATATGTTTTTGCCCAGTGTTTTGTTTCTCCAACTGCATGGAGAATTTTTGGTGCAAATGTTAAAAGATTTGACTTCAGGTGGACGTGCATGAGGTATAGATCAACCACTTCTGGAGATATTTGTCCATGCAGGGCTGCTGAATGCATTCAAATGTTTTTAAGTGCACAGTACGCCTCTGTTTGCCCCATCCACACATTCTTTTTCGTGTTCTAGGCCAATCTCTTCTCAGAGCAAGCACTCGCCAATGAACATCCCTGAGCTAACGAGCGCCTCATCGATTCGTTCAGGACAAGGAGAGATAAGAGAACAAACAGGCTGAGAAGCAGAGGAGGGGGGGATGGTGGTGGTAAAGAGACAGAGAGAATGAGGCAAGAAGATGAGCAGCGGTTTCTGTCTTTGCCATGTTTTAGAACTAAAAGGTCTTCAGGTTCGTTCCACCTGCAAATCGCCTCCGAACGAGATCTCATGAAAAACCATATATGTTAAATGTCAGGGCTGTATCATTAACAGGCTGCTCACTCGTATGGCTGAACAATGATTCACCCGGCAGGAACTGTTCCTGGTGACACTGAAGTGTGGTGTGCGTGTCACATTACCACTGTACCTGTGAGGAGCGTTCACGCTGGCGATCACTTCCTCTAATGATATCATCTGTCTTTTCATCTGCTAACAGTGAGCTGACATAGTCTGTCTTACTGAGTGGCAAACTTTGCAAGCACTTTGCCTTTGTTGTGCAGAAAATGACATGTATGACACAGATTTAGTATTTTAAATTACAACTAAATACAATCAACAAAATGATGAACACCAAAAATCTCCAATGGAATCCCTTTCTCCTTTTCCCATTTAGGTGGATGTAAATGAATTAGTACTACACCTTTCTGGAGCATGTCGAACCTGATCCTTCCATTATGCCACACACATCCACAAAAGGGAATTCAGTCTTTTGTAATATATCAAACTAAGACCTCCCAGTCACAACAAGGACTCTGCTTGATAGCTGTCTCACAAGCAGAAGCTATCAAAGGAGGCGGGTTGCTTGTTTGGGGTTGGTGGAAGGAGGGACTAGGATGAGGGCCAATTCTTCTTAGTGTCAGCGATTAAAATCCATCTGATTGAAATTGCAGGCCATTATGATATGAGGAGTGGAGTGCTAGAGAGATGGGTCCAGACGGGGAGAAAGAGAGAGTGGCTGCACAATTGCTGAGGTGCTCCTTTCTTTTCATTTTCAGATGAAAGCTAATTACGCGGTGTGGCGAGAAGACGGGGCGGCGTGCACGGCGCAGGAAACGGGGAGCCGAGGTGGTTAATTGGGGTATGTGATTACACAGGGCTGTAGTTAGAGGGAATTAGGCAACAACACACTCGGCAGCACAGCTCATCATGGGGAGAGTAAAAGGAGCAGGCGATAATGCTGATATCCTCCTCACTCAGCAGACACTCTATGAGGCCTGCAGACCTGACTTTTACAACGCATTTACGTTATAGAGGTCACTTTATTTCAATTTGCAGTTTCTGTAAATGAAACTCATACTTTACCTAGAAACACACAGCTGTTGTTTCTGCTGCAGATGTACAATGCATCACTTCCTGTACAGATTTTTTTATTTCTTTGTCCAGAGAAAGATCAATGAGACACCAGCGGTCTCGAAGAGCAAATTCATAACTCTTTTGGTTACATCAATTAAATGTAGGGCAACAAATAATACAGTAAAATTCTCTAACAGTGATCCAAAAGCAGTGGTCCAACTGTGCATCGTACTGGTCCGGCAAACATGTTATAAACTGGAACAAACTCATTGGCCTGAGAAGTCTGCGGTGCCCTGATAAGAAATAACATTTCAAGTAAGAAATAACGAGCCAAAGCCAAATAAGAAGTAAACTAAATGCTTGCTTGGTGAAAGAAAGGTAAATCTAATGAAGAGGTGTATTTGTTCATAGTACAGTACAGTACATTTACATTTTGATTCTGCAGTTTTGAAACTGATAATAAAACACAATAAGCCGTATGAGACATCTGGCTAATTAAAAGTGACACTCAATTTTCTACCAGACATGTATTGCCAGCATATTGCCAAATTACATATCTGAAAACACATATATCATACATATAATATATTATAATATTCTGTGTGAGGAATGAGGAATCCAGACCCACTAATATGTATTTTAACTTGCTGAAGGACGGTGGGTTTGCTGGCTCCACCAGTCATCTTCTGTTAACGTTAGAGGAGCATCTGCAGGTTAAGCGCGTACGTCAAGGCTCTAGTACAAAAAACACTTTCTATCAAATCCCTTCCACTGGTTCATGATTCAGACATCAACCTTCCACTTACAAGACCATTTTCTCATCTTGAAGTTCCTGCCAAGCTTTGAACCCCATCAAAGACATTAAAACATTTGTATTGGAGGCCTAATATTACTGCACCTTCACTTCTACATGGTCCAGTCAGCTGTAGTGGACGACCTACAGCATGAACCCTTTCTCACTGTGAGCACTATCGATGACACTCAAACGACCGGCACTCTAATTTTCCCAACATTATCTCCATGCTAGACGGTTGTTATTGATCAGCATGTTATTCAAAGTGTGTCCCTGCCTCTCTATGTAGAGCCTTTGATGTCGAAGAACAAAAGCACTGGCCGTGAGTTGGGAGGATGAGTTAAGGGCTGTCACCATTTGCTACAAAACTAAGGGAGCGTTCGACTGGGTGTCACTGGTTAGAAGCACAAAGTTCTGTCAAAGATGTATTTATGAGGCTACAGAGAAGGAATTGTACCATCAGGAACATCCATCTCCCTGCGTCTTTATCTCCAACCCTCAGTTGCACTGGCATCACTCAGCTCAGATCAATAAAGATCACCTGTGAATGTTTGAGGGTTACATGCATACAATAGTGCCTTAGTTTGGATGGACTGGTGACTGTCAATGTAGGCAAACCTTTATGTTCAGTGCATAGGAGTTGGAACTACAGTGCGTTAAAATAACAGTGGTGTCTGTGAGGGTTGGTGTTAAAAACTATATTGTAGGCCTATACACATTGTGTAATGGCTGGAGACCTCCAGCATGAGGTCCAGAAGATGAGGTTAATTCACCTGAAAGCACTCTATTGTCTCTACAGCTACTCTGCATGTGTGATGTTGTGTGATCTTTTCATGAATATGAATCTCTGCCACTTCAGCGTTCTAGTGTCCGGTTCTTCCTCTTCTTCCTGTTGTGACCCGGCTGCTGCTTTTCCTAGCGGCCTGTTGTGTCCGGTAAGCCCTCTCGACCAGCCACAGTGACCTCTTGTATCAAAGCCACATGTGCAGAAGAAGTAGCACACTTCAAAGGCGCCGAGCCTCGCAAAATGAAACCGTGTGTTGTCGCCTGACACCCGGTCGCCTTTGAACCCCACCGCTCGCCCCGATCTGCGTTACAAAGCTTCAATTAGCCAACATCAGAACAAACGGCAGCGTATGAAGCGGCGGTTTCCCCCTCCTTCTGTCTCTCTCATCGCAGGCCTTCTTGATTCACAGACGCATTGTTTTTGGTGAATTTAATCCGGTCTAGTCAGCTGCTGTTATTGTTAATCAATCTTAACCACCCACTCAGTGATGAAGGTAACTCACAGATGAGAGCAAACATAGGCAGATTAGACCAAATGTGTTAGAGGCGTCGGTGGATGAATGAAAGGGCGGTTAGCATGATGCATAGGTGCAGCACTTGTGGGTTGTTATTTAGAGTTTTTAAAAGGTATTTTTGATTGATTAGATAGTATTTAGGGGAGACAGGAACTAAGTGTAAGACATTTTTGGCACAGATTGGGTGGCACATGTTGGAGGTTCAAAATCTTGAAATTGTGCTTTGCTGCACAGAGTGCTGTACCACGAGGAAACTCTGCAGCTGTTTGAAGGAGAAGATGAAAAGAAAACAATAGGAAAAGAGTAAAATTACAAAATGTTACCAAACAATTGCTGTAAACCATCTAGAGATTGTAGAAAATCGTTTAAGGTATGTGGTGATAAGGTGAAATTTACCACACTCAAGAATGTATGCTTAGTTTTCTGCATTATGAAAAATCTTAAATTGCATTTTTACCTCCTGTAGAAGAAATGATTTCTCAGGGAACTCATCATTTTGTGTATTTTCCTAGAAAACACGTTATTAAGCAGAAAAAGCCAGAAAACTGTGTCTTGATTGAGATAATCATTAGAAATACACCTTGAACATAACTGTAGTGTAGTCTGGTCTGATCTGTGTCGATGTGGTGTCATGAGATAAACAGCCACTAGATGTCACTATAAGATGTGATAAAAATCTAAATGTCGGCCTGCTGTGCAAGTGTTGCCTGAGTGAATTGATTCTCTAATGAAAAATCAGCACGTTGTGGGTCCAAAAGCATAATGGAAACTTATTACATACCACGATTTAACAATTTTGCCTGAACACATTTTATTCTGCCAGTCTAAGAAATACCTGATGGTGAAAATTATTAAAGGAAAAAATAATGTTAAAATTTTTCAAAATGTTTCTTAATCATACAAATCTTAATTAACATTTTTTTTAAATATGTGAAGAGCGAATAATACTATGTAATAATACTATACACTGTAAATGTTTGTTAGCAATAATTAAGAATATCTATATGGAAGTCGAGAACACAAACAGTTTAGATGCATACTTTAAGGTTTAATTTAGCTGTTGGTCAATATTAAATAAGTATCTCATTTTGGAGCAAAAGATTGTGATTTTGTGTTGCCCACTATAATAAATGTCTATAAAACCAGATGCCTTTATTATCCATTTTTACTCCCAACCACCTAGTGCTCACAGTAAGCCACCTCTCCTCAACAGATTGCCATTCAATCTAATTTATGCAGGGTAACCTTTTGTAAAATGTCCATATGCTTGATATGCCTCCCTTCACACAGGCGTGTGCTAAGCAGCTCACTGTTAACACAGATGGACCAAACTGCTGCAGATATGGAGGTGAACATCTGTATGGAAGGGATCTAATGCACCCCATTGCTATTATATTGCTGTCCCATATGGAAACAATCCTCAGTGTGTGCATGAAATAGAAGGCAAGCACAGATGCACACGACAGGGACATGCTATTTGCTTGTGCATGCAGCCAAAAAAGTGTTTGATTACAATATTTAAAACTACTATTATTATTATAGTATATGTAGAAATATTATTATACTATTAAACTATTTATCTTAACTAATTTATAAAAAAAGTCATATTTTACTTAAATAAATGACAAACATTTGGAATATGTCTAAAAACTATGATGTTTTCAGTTCTTTGAATATCTAGGATGTGCATCTTAATGATGTCCTCACTGTTATTGTATTTTGCGTCTCTGTACAGACAGCCAGTGATGATTGAGTTCAAACATCTTCCTTTCAGAAAGCTGACTCAAGGCGTACAAAGGCCACTGATGAGGTAAACGAGTTTCCCTCTCCCCTATAATCTCCTTGTTTTGCTGCCATTCTGAAAAAGACATTTAAGGGGCTCTCTTCCTCGCCATTCACTGACGCATTTACACTTTTTACCTCGCTGAATGACGATTCTTGTGTTACAATTTGGCCAGAAAAAAATTATTAGGCAATAGATTCCAGGCTATGAGGAGGCAATGGGCTACTCTGAATGGCAGAAATGGTATTATCTCAGCGTGTTCAAGGAGCTGCAGGTTTCAAACTGCCAGCTAATGAGTGAATTAATTCAACAAAAGCAAATGATGTTTCTCTCGGTCTCAATGACAGCCTTGCTAGGAAAATTCAGAGGGCACTTTTCTTCAGGTGCCATGTCCTCATGGTGGGAGAATGGTGGGTAAATAAAACAGAGGGGAAGGAAGCGTTTACAATTTAAATAGGCATTAGTAAGTCTTAACTCTCGGAGCACGTCTCTCATTCTGGCTCCTGAAATCCATGTTTAGGATTCACCAAATTTAATATAATAAATGCACTATTTATAAATGTAGATAAACCCATGTGACATTTAAGTGTAATTCTCATTTAAATGGGACACTTTGCCTCCAAGTAAGCAAATGTGTTAGAATAACATGAAATCTGCATTCTATTACACACACTGAGTGCCATTGAGAGCTTGTTTTACATAATTCCACTGACTGTCTGAGAAAATGAATAAACAAAGAATTATGTAAAATGTTGTGATCTGAATTACTGAAATAATGCACATGATTAAGATGCGTGTAAGGGGGTGGTGTGCTGGTGCTGGCAGCGTGCAGTGAGTGCTGGTGGAAGTAAAAAGCAGGGCAGAAACTACTAACTACTGAACCAGTGGAAACTCATATTTATAGAGAAGAAATGAAAGGATTTTGAATTAACTTCCAGCAGTCAAACACTACTTACACAGTCAACTATACGTTTAGGTGATGAACTGTAGGAAGTGAGCAGGCTTGCAATAGGAAATAAAGTAACCTGGGTAAAATGTGTTAGTCGAATCACCTCTTTACTGACCTCTAAAAGATTTTTAACATACTATAAAAATACCAACCAGATCACAACATTTTTATTTACTTTACTCTTGCGCTATATTTCAAAAGTACAACACATTCAAATGTTTAATATTTCTGAAGTTGTTTCTGATGGGTAATGTTGTCCAGACAGATGCTGTTATGTGCAGATTGCTGCATCAGCCGTTTTCTTTCTTTTTGAAACGTGCTCACTACCTGTGTTCGTCCTCGTGGCAGCTGGAGTCGGGCTGAACTACATCAAGGCAGTATCCAAAACGAGATGATTGAACTTTGCCATTGGCTCTGCTGTTGTTTTAATGGTGATGCATGGATTCTTCTTCAACATGCTGCCAAGGGACTCACATTAGCATGCCATTTAGAACCTGCATTCTTGCCTGAAATAACACTTATTGCATAATATCCCAATGAACAAGCGTGTGGTAATACACCACAATTAAGCTGGAAAGTGTTTTGCATCTGCCAACCCTCCACTAGCCACAATTATTTGGCAGTTGGTACACAAAGGGTTATGGGCAGTCGTTTGATGGACACATAGGCCTTTTGATTTTTAATTGTAATTGTAATCCTCTCCACTTGAGGACTCGGAAATGCATCGTTTGAACCCCCCCCCCACACACACACACACACACATACACACCACCACCCTCCATCCCTCTACCCCCACCTCCTCCTCCTGTGGTGGAGAATTCAGCGGCGGCCCACTTCTCGCCCGCGTGTAGCATTAAAAGGTGTAATCCCACTGAAATGTAAATCACAGTTCTTGAAAACAAATTACGCACAAAGATAACAGGGCCAGCACTCTATCAATAAGGCATCAGAGAGGGCTCTGAGCAGTGTCTGTGTGTGTTTGTCTGTTTTTTCTTTTTATATATGTATTTTCTTTCGGGGGGCCAAATTGCAGCAGGCCTGTTATCAGGGGTAATGGTGAGCTGTCAACCAAGCCAGGTTGATTACAAGGTTATAGTAAACAATCCCGTCTGTCTGCTGTGGACAGACTGAAGTGGGGGGGACAGATGAGGAGCACACATCACATTCATCAAGCAGATTTAAACGAACGCTGAGGGCTTCGATGGTTGCCATCACCGGCTCCCCGTCTCTCTAACTCATGATAATTGCCCCTATTTCTGTGTCTCCTCTGGTGATTTTTCTCTGCAGACCTTCACTTAGTTATCCCATCTCTCCATCAAGCTGGTTGTACTATTAGGAGAGATGAAATTTGCGAAAGTGGCCCATCAATTTGTCAGCTGCTAGGTTTCAGAAAAGGGATGTTATATTGGAAAAAGCACCACCTGAGAATGACAGTAAAACCTGATGAGACAGAAAAGGTGTAAACGGACGATAACTGACTTGGCTCACCAAGCAAAGGAACCCTGGTAAAGCATGACGTCTATTGGCAGATTGATTGATTTGACATGTCATTCCGCTCAACATTTATTTTCTAGCAGTCACACATGCATATGATGTCCCTGCAAAGTCTGAGACAACATTCATTTCCTGTTTGAAACATACATGTCTTCTCTTCCAATCTGCCATGCCACCTTCCACTAAGATGTGTGTAATCTGAGCGTATTTAGGGGGAGAACCAACCCTGGCCGCCACTTTGGCATTTCTGCCTTCAACAGTGCCATTATTGAGCTCAATCAGCTCCTTGTTAGTGCCAAAGTCATTCAATTAAAGGGAGCTGGAGAAACAAATTTGCTACAAATCGAGCTCATTGATGTCCTGTGAAGTTGAGAGGGGTGTAGGGAGAAAGGTGGGGAGGGCAGGGCGGTTGGGAGGTTAGAGGAGCGAGGATTCATTTCGGCGAGGTTGCCCCCTGTTCTGAGTTGGAGTCCTGATAGTAAAGATACATAGGCTGCCGAAGTAAGAGGCCAGGCTTTCTTGGGCCTTCTCCATTAAGGGGCGGGTTGAACAATCGTGTCCGTTGTTTGAGCCCGGAAAGTGATGAGGTTGCAAATGGAATCCCGCAGAGGGAAACAAAAGATGAGGAGATCGTTTAGTGCAACCGGACTCTCAGGGAGGTGCCCCTCTTGGACACGTTAATTGATCCCATTTGTTACCTATACCTGACCGATCAAGCTGCTATCATTGCTGGTGGGGGGGGCTGCTGAGGCTGCAGTGTCATGTCCTGTTCGGATACAGAAATGATAATGAAGACATGCCAAAGCAAGCAAACAAAAATGTTACAATGTGAAGAAAGTAAAGCAAGTAAACAAGGATAGCACATAAAGAAAGGAGGTGAGGAGGGTGATGCAAGAGAAAGGAGAGAAAAGCGAGACTCAGAACGTGAAGAGAAAGGGAGAAGAGGCGAGGGAGAGGGCAGCCTCTCCTGCCAGTCCGACGCTCTAGTCTTACAGGTTTCATTTCACCGCAGCACCGATGGGCCCTGAAACTAGACACTCCCAAATATCCCAATTACACCTGCACTTCTTGTCCTTTTGTAATGGGAATTCTGCTTTATTTACCCCCTCCCTTTCCTGAATCTCTACAAAACACAAGTGGACAATTGTCCAGCATGGAGCTGAGACGACCTGCTCAAACATCCATGTCTGTTTTACTGGAGGCAGGCGGATCGGATGTGCTTTTAATGGCTCTACATGGAGACTGTATTAGTCTGCAGTTATGTAAGTATTAAGTATTTCATTCACATTTCATTCAACTTGAGAGGTAATTCCTGTCGCCTTTTGTGTGGTCCCAAACGTTGCACATTCATTAAACAGAAACTGAAATACAAATTTGCGTCTTTCCTGTAAAAAGTCATGGTGACAAATACAACTCTAAAGGTCCAAAATAGTGCGGAATAATAAAGGATGTTCATGTTAAAATGTGAGTTTTTGCACACTAAGAATACACGGTGATGCTTTATTTTGTGGCATCATTGGTATTCTTCCCACATTCCTATTCGTCATTCATTGCTATTTGTGTTCAGTTCAACCTTTTTATTACCCATTGAAAGTGATGTACTGATGCTGCACGGGCCAAGGAGGCAGAGGATGTCTCTCAGGACTTTACCCCCAGTGTTTTCGTGTCCTGATTTGCTGCCTTCTGGTTGAATGATGATGTGAGCAGCCTCTTGCTCTCAGACAAAGTGCAAGTTTGTTTGTTCAAGGTCTCCGAAAAGTGAGCGTACGATCTCTAGCTGTGCTCTTTTGTCTCCGTGTGTCTTTTGCAACTCGCCCCCCCCCCTGCCGGCATGTCTTCTGAGCTGGCATGGCAGGGTGAGAGCTCTCCAAGCTGCCCGCAGCTTTTCATGCATCCTGCGTTGCTGTCACAAGACGAGATGGGCGCCATTCAACCCAATTAGTGAAATCCACTCTGATGTTGGGAAGAGGGGGTAAAAAAGAGAAAGAAATCAAATTTTTATTTCGCCCCCTGTCCGTCATCTGCCAATTTCACTGGAAGTAAGAGAGTGGCACCAATTAATGACCGTGGGCCGGAGGCGGCACCAGCACTGGCACAAGAACAGCATGTTTCAAGCGTCGGGTGGCATCATGCAAGGCCTGCTTCTCTACCGACGCTACAGCAAATCAAATGAGACTAATAGGGAGCTCATTTCCAGCCGCTGATTAAAAGGCCTGGGAGCTCCTGAGGCATCGCCCATGTCCAGGTCTAGGCCCGGCATCACGGGGCCTTCACATTGCTCCTGTAATGTCATTTTGGACATCAGCACGTCTGTCTCCCTGAGGTCATCCTTCTTCAGACTCTCTCATTTTGTTTGTTATGCTGCAACGGCGGGCTAGGAAATCTACACTTTCCTTTGGGGTGTTAATTAAGGGGAGCATCAAAAATTAATCAGCAAATTCACTAGGGCGAAGGGCGATGTGTCTGAAGGCCTGGAAACAAAGTCCGTGAAGCGCCCACGGAGAAAGGAGCCCTCGGCTATGGCCAGGCAGAAAAACAAGTGCACAGACGGCAATCTGACACAAAAATTCATGTAAGTATAAAATGTTACACTCATTTTCCCTGTCAGCTTGTCACAATGAATTATAAAGGTTGATTCGCTTATCTGGCTAAGGGAGATCACATACACCCGGTCATCTGAACACTATCATATGGTCAATGTCTGCTGGTGGAGACCTGTGCTAACCACCAAGCTAAAGCTACATTGGTAGGACCACAGGTCGGACACATATCCCACTCGTGTCGTGATTCTCAACCAAGAGTGTGCGGACAATTTCACAATGATGCAGAGGTACTGAATTCAAACCACTTTTGTTCTGGGTTTGTTCTACCTTCAGTAAAGAATTTTCTTTTGCAAGGTTCAGCCACTTCCATTCTCCTTTCATTCACCTTATCCCCACTTTCATTACACCAGCGTACTTAGATAACTCTCCATTTTTGTCTTTCAATTTATCTGGAGTTTTTTTTGCCACATTCTCTAATTAGCACAGTGCCTGCAGGCTATTTGTGACCTTTCCATATGTAAATAGATGGATGCTCCCCTTCCCCTCCCCTCTATATCTCCCCCTTTTTCTCCCTGTCTCTGACTTGCAGTGACAGGATGACTGCAGTCAGAGTGAGCCAGTGCTCATGTGTGGATGGATGACACCACTCAAGGCATGTTTGGCAGCAGCTCCGGTGATATCAGGGAGCGAGGTGTTCGGGAGCGTGGTGATTGACAGCTGCCAGGTGTGACACTGCCAGCCTGACACAGTGTGTAGCAACTGTCTCCTGTCACTTCCCCTCTCCTCATCGCCCCTCGCGCTGAGGCGCTGCATCACTCACGCCGTCCTTTAAGCCCCTCTTGCCCAGGGTGCTTCAGCTACCGTGCAGCTGGAGTGCACTAACTGCAGAGTGCACTTCGGAGAGGCCTCGCTGCTCAACTGCTATAGTTTCTTGATCTAGGACAGGGGTTTGTTTTATACATCAGAGTAGTTATTTTTGTCAAGTTGATATTGACTAGTGGTGGCGAGAAGCCAGAACTTGGAATCTGTTGACACTTTGGTTTTTTATAGCAGCAAAGAAGTTAGTTGTTTTTGTTCTTTACAGAAACGAAGCCTTCATAGATTGTGAGATCTGCCACCTGTGATAAACACTTTGTAGATACCTCATCCTTAATGGAAGATACATCATGTCAGCCTCGAAGAACTAGCACCAAAGGCAGACTAATCCAAGGCCTCCACTTGTTTTGGACCTTATGAAAGCAGCAGTGAAACTTAACAAATTTACCCAAAAACTGAACTTAAGTACAGTTTTGAAGTACTCTGTGGCAAGTACTTGTACTTGACAATACAATAAAACATGCAATGGATTATCTCTACATTGTGGCATTGCTCCTTTACTGATGTAACAGAATAAATACCTTTTCCACTGCTGTTTACAAGTTGCATTAGATTATGAAAAGACAACAGCTGATGCACACACACTCTGTGCCTGAAGGGACGTGCAGTGGTCTGTATTTATAATCCATCTAGAATAACCTCAAGTACGAAGGTGCCGCAAAAATGCAACAGATACAGATGTGCAACAATGGCGACCCAATAGACTTTAGAAAAGTATACATATACATATAGTATACAAAAGTAACACTTTGAAGATCAACAATAGCAGACAGTATTGTATTAATTGAAGGGTCTCCTTTCATATGCAGTGCTATGCTTTTTTCATTCCATTCCTTTTTTTAACAGCTGATATCTTTATTGTGCATCCAGTGCAGCTGAGTGAATGAATTCAGTTACATGGAAAAACACATCAAAGGACGTTGTGAGCAGCCAACACTCGCAAAGGCCCTGCTGAGTTTGGGGTGAATATTTAAAAATTCCGTCTAACAACTGAAGTCGAGTTACATACAAGTTAATGTAATTCAGCCACAAACTGGTGTCAGGACCCCAGTTTGAATAATGGGCTGCTTGGCTACTCACCAGGCTCTGCTCGCAGAGACAACTTTGGGGAAACAATGTGAAAAGAGTACATATGAAGTTGGTGAGAAACCCTGGCTGCTGAAGAACTTTACTCTGACGCCAGAAATGGAATACGCTGCTGGTACAAATCCCAATATGGATTCTTATTCCTCAGAGACGATTCAAAGTGTTTTTACTCACATTAGCATATTACAGGAGAAGCAGCTAGATTGCCAAACCAGATCACTTTAAAAGACAAATGCATACAGCGAGTATGAAAGTGAACCCAGTTGTTATGGCACATTAATTGATGATAATCTCTTGTGCCAGTTCACCACTTAGAAATGGGTGATCTCTGACCTGTGCTGGTGATAAATTTAGATGCAGAGCGGGAACGGCAGCTGATGAACACAAATGAGCGCACGCACTCGCAGCAAATAACTTAGGAGAGTTGTCATCCTCTGTGCACACACGCCGCTCGACAAACAAGACAAGACACAGCGGGTAAATAAAGCTGAAATATATGCGGCATAATTGTTTTACCCAGGCATTACATTTAATGCATAATGTCTACAAATGGCAGGTCTCTTCCTTTCATTTTCCAGAGAGAAGTGTATTTACGGACTGCTGGTGGTCCCTGGAGGCCTCCTGTCCCCCCCTCAGCAGTATTTCATACCTCTAAAGTGCATAATTGCTGATCAGAGAGTCTGCGATGCTCTGTTTGGTGTGTAAAGGACTTCTTTTAAAAAGGAATGGAGAAGGTAAGGGGGAAGGAATGCTACACCTCTGGTATCATGTGCCATATTTGTTCACAGTGGCTGGTAGTAGCAGGGACAAACACAACGGCAGAGTGGCTGTCTCAATAGCAGGTTGGTGTCTCTTTACCTTGGTCTTTTTGTGCGAGGGAACAGGCTTGGTTGTCGTGTAACGCTGGCTAACCATCGGGTGCACAGAAAGCCACTTAATAAGTAAAGGCTCAGTGTGATTCTGATCTGGCATGGTGACCTCTAGAGAGGCACACCCACGGGCTCTCTGTGTCCCTTGGTGTCCATGTCCCCCCAAACCACAATGGATGGTGGGGACGTGACATCAACATTATTTCCTCCTATTCCCTAACCGAGCACCTGCTCAGCCACTAACCACCACAACCCCCTCCCTCCAGCCCCCAGAGTGGTGTCCCCGGCCAGGGCCAGGGCCACGGCACATTCCAGCCCGACACTGATGCGAGGTGACCGGACTGGGCGGTTCACACGGCCCCTCCAGTGGCGCTGGGGCCGCAGCCTGCCGCACACAGACAGCTGGAGGAGATGGGAGACGAGGAGGATGGAGGGCACAAACAGCCATAAAAGAGAACAAGTAGAGTTAAAGTTGACATGTTCAACAGAGCAGCTGAATGTCAGTAACAGCAGCCAAAGCAGTGCTTGAAAGTGAGCAGACAAACTTGTTAAAGTGGAATCCATGAGGTTTATGTGTTTTTATTTGAAGTTTGCACCATAGTCTTAGTATTCAGTCTCGTTCCTTGAGAAAGTTTGAGTATCTCTACCTAGAATTTTGTTAAATACCCATGTTCTTTTATTTACACCAAACAAACTGATGTCTCTGCTACATGAGAGCAAGACTGAAAGTGACTTTGCCATGCAGAGGATACATGTTTTACATCTCCACATAAAACTAAAGTTAGCTTCATTTCTCTTCCTTTCAACACTTGTGTTCTTATACCACCATTTTTATATTTTCATCGAGGGACCACAAAGTGCACTACAGTGTTCAGCAAACATGAATATTTGTAGCTTAACATGTAGCTTATCTGTTGTTTCTTTCCATGTCCTTATTCTGTCCACTCTAGAAGAAACATATCCAAGAGCAGAAGACATTTTTACTGATTAGTCTTTCTGCTTTTATGGTTGAATAAAGTCAGTTTTAATGTTAGAAACGTAGCTAATCAGCAATAAGTCAAACCTCCAACTTCTAAGTGTAAAATCTATCAAGGAGGGGCCATAAACTGGATACAGTATTATTATACAGTATTTTAATGTATCAGTCAACAGTAGGAATAGCAAAACATGTAGAATTAGAATTTCAAAGTTGAAGATGTAGCTTAGCTAATCCTGAAATTAAAAGCTAAAATGTCAAACTTTAAACTGTCCCTGTGTCCTTTGTTTCTTTGTCCACTCCAGAGAAAAAAAAATGCAAGTAATTCACTTGAATCTTGGACATTTTGTGCTTGTATTTCTAGTCTCCTGCTGTTACTGTTGACTGAAGAGGATAATCTTGAGAAGCGGGTAAAACATTGAGAAGTGGAACACTAAAGTAGCGCTTTGCACTGATTCGGTGGTGCACTTGAATATTTTCAATCAGGGGGTCTATTAATTATTTATCAGAAACTTTGTGTCCACTTTTTGTAATTTTTGTTACTTTTACAATTGAAAATGAATTAAAAATAATTGTTTTTGTATTACAAATGCAGCTTTGTACAGTGTAGCTTGAACATCAACATGACCAATTTATTGTAATATTTAAATAATTAAAAATAATGGTGATACATAAGAAAGCTGAGCTCTGCGTCTTCATTAAATATAACTGTCGGGGTGACAAAATATGCCTCAGAGCAAATATTTCACTCCTTCTCAAATGCAAAGATGTGTAGCTGTGTATCAGGAGAGTGTTAATTAATGAAAGACAAACCTCTTTCAGCTTGGTGCACATATGCAGGCATAACCCCAGCTCTCACCTTGCACTTAGGCAGCCACTTACACTCTCTCTCTCTCTCTCTCTCTCTCACACACACATAGACGCAACCTTATTAGCCACCGTCCTTATGTGGGACCAATGTTTGGAAGCCGTTGCTCCACTTTTTTTTTCTTTTTGAAGGAGGAACAGAGAATGAAAGAGAGAGGCCTGAAATAATTTGTTTAATTTGGAGCAGCTCCCAACTCAGCAGGTGAGAGGAAGGGGAAGAACAGAGAGAGTGTGTGTGTGTGTGTGTGTGTTTCTTTTTGTGTGAGGGCCTCCTCATCATACGGCGGGGGGGGGGGGGGGGGTTCATGGGCATTAAAGGGGGGAACTTAACTTGCACCAGCTGCACACCCACCG
>JAVQJL010092532.1:0-17024 GCA_036024295.1 Nannoperca obscura
AAAAAATAAAAAAACTAAACCCACAGATATATTTTGCCTTGTGTTGATGAACTGAGATAACCTCCTGTGCTCCACTCCTCATTCCCAGGAAACATGAGAGGAAAATGACACATGATAACTGTGAGATCATTCTGTCAGTGTGATAGTGAAGCGAGGTCTGACCCCGGCTGAGAACATCTTGGCAGCAAAGACACAAGACACATGATTCATAATTTCTTCAAGTCTCTCCGACTTATCAATGGAACTGCACCGAAGAACTCAGAAAGACTGCCTTGTGTGTCACCAGGGCCGTGTCTAGCTGTTTGGGGTCGCAGCTTGCCCCCCTGTAGCTTCAGGGCTCCTATGCAACTGCATAGTCTGCATATAACAAGAAACAACCGTGGTTCTCACTCAAAGTCGCCAATTAAATAGGGATTCATTAAAAAGCTTAAATATAATTCAATACTAAAGTATTACTCAAGAAAGTACCACAAACCCACATTTCTGCTAGACACTAAGGGCACACGCAGGCCTCCCTTGTTCCAAGAGGCTGTTAAGGCATCACGTGTGTTGAGTAAAGAAAGGATTTTACATTACATTTACATTTAGGCATTTAGCAGACGCTTTTATCCAAAGCGACTTCCAAATTAGAGCTTTACATAAAGTGCATAGAACCATGATCGAAAACAAGATGTCTCATCAGACTTGTAAGGGCTGGTGATGAATCACAAGTGCTATAACTAAGTACATCGCTGCCAATGGCAGAATCGAAAAGAGCATTCAATCTAGAAACAGATTTTCTCTGTACATTATCAAATACAATACATTCAAAGTAAAATACAATTCCAATATGCTATACTTTGTAGAAAGTAACATCTTTTAAGTGCTGTTGTATTCCTGGGTCTCTTAGCCATGAAATGAGAGCAGTGACAGACTCAAGGCCACGTTAATATGGAGAGAAAGGAGATGGTTGGACAGTAGCACTGTAAACACTGGCTGCCATCACATGTCTCCACAGAGCAGCTGATCCCTGGCTATTTATTGCCCCGGTCAACTCATCTGATGATCTTTTTCGTCACAGCGATGGCAACATATTTTGTGAGGTGGCTGGGTTGCTGTTTACTAACCCTTGGACAAGCCACTTGTGGACAGGGTATGGTGGATATAAGTGACAGACATGGCCAGGGCCCCGGAGATGAGATGAGACATTACATTGATATTTTATGTCAAACCATTGTAGTATTTGTTGTTTTGAAAAATAACAATCAATCCTGATTTTTTGTAAGCAGGAATGGAGCAGCGGAACAACACTGACACAAAATTACCTTAAAAAATTATAATTATATTATATATTATGTTATAGTGAGCGTTTTAGCATATCTGGCTCATGAGCTGCTAAATACTCCTCTTCGTTCACCAGGTAGTCCCTAACTTTGTCTGTGTGCTATTAGGTGTTGTTTTTTTTAAAACAGCTGAAACATGCTGAAACTAGAAACTGGGTTGATGAGAGCGATGAGACTGAATCAAAACAGTAAGGTTGGGCACTATAACAACAAAACAATGCGCTGAGAGACACTAAAACGCTCTGCGGGGCTGAGGGGAACTGCAGAGTCGAGGAATAATTCTCTGCGGGATCACCGCTACTGTGATTGGGTATCGTTTGGATTTTAACGATTTGGATTCCGATTCTTTGAGGGGCGGGGTCAGAACAGGTCACCTACAGTTGCTTTGGTGAAGGCTCGCAGTATAGAGATAAAACAGGGGCCATATGGTCATGCTTAATGTCGAACCCTGGCCACGCGCAGTGTCTTGCAAGTAATATTTGTTTAGGAACTGAAAAGCAAAATCCAAATGAAAATTTCCTTTGATTCCTTTGGAATCGGAATTTTGGAACCGGTTCTTGATGACCAACCCTAATCACTACGAGTGACACCGTTCACATGGCAAATTATACATTTTTATATAAAAATAGCAATTAGTGCAGCTTTAAAGTTTAATACTATTACATTAATACATTTAATAATGTGTATATAGTAGATGAAATGATGGTTATTCAGTTAGACACACATCTTGCTGTGAGAACAAAAACTCAAAATCAAACATCTTTTGTGCTATCATTTTTAATGGCTTGAAAACTTAAAAAACAACACTTAATCTTTTGAACAATAATATAATTTTACAGACATCTGATCACCTACGATAAACGAACTTAAATGTTTATTTTGAATTCTGATTTTTCAGCAAGGCATTGCACACAGACGATAAGTGGAACAACAACAGACAAAAGCATAATTTGTCCACAGTGGTGATAATCTTTTAGAGTTTTGTTGACTTTGACAGAGCAGTGATCATTTAAGGTTAACATTATGCATAATGCAGGCATAGCAAATTTATACAATTGTAAATCACACCATTACCGTATTTGAACTCACATGCAAACCCAAAGAAAGATAAGGTGTCTTTTTTAGCAAGAGGAGAATATTTATATAGAGCAGCTATAAGCAACTTTCCCTTTATAAAGCAGTTTAATGTAGCGGCTGGAATCAGTTCAGTTTAGTGTGATTATTACGCCATTCTGGAAGTAAAATAGATGAAAAGTATGACAATGGCACGGAAACAAGGAGAAAAACTGCTTTTTTTGTTTTTACTGGCCAAGGATGAAGACTGGATTTAATTTCACCCCAAACCTACCAATTAGTTTGGATTTAAAGTGCAGCATAAAAATTTATTTGTAGTATTAATGGAAGTTACCTTCACCCACGGACAGCATTGAAAGAAGAGCTTTAATGTCAGTATGCCAAGAGAACTTAGGTCATGTTGTTTTAAATGTGTCTCTTTAATGACAATGAGCGCAATTAAAGGTTGTTTTGATGTGGCTTTCCCGGTCATGGACTCGCTATGATGAGTCGTGGGTTGGGGAGAAAATGATCACTTTGGATGCAGGACTGAGGTGAACGTCCCCATGATGCGGTGTCTGTGTCGTCTGCTGTATGTCTAACAGAGTTTACATTAGTTGGCATGTTTTCACATGTAATGTCATGACATTTATTGTCTAATGTGGCAACAGCTGGTGAGAACTAATAACTAAAATGATGAAGAAATGAAGAATTATAATTACAAGACTTTGCCTTTCACAAAAAGTGCATTAGTTTTAGATCTTAAACTACAAAACAGCAGATAAACATTGTTTAATAATGTACTTGAACACAGCAAATGCTTTAATTACCAACATATAAATTGGTCTTTAAAGCAATATCTCAACATTAATATAATAATTAAACTGTCATGTGATCAACTCTGTAAAGTCTTGCTGATGATCAAACGTCCAACATGGCCACAGTTACTGTGGCAACCCTCAGTGCCATCATTACTCTTTTTTTATTTTGCAAGATATTTTACTATTTTACTGTTATGAATAACGACACGTGGAAAAAAATGATTGGCCAAACAAGCAGGCAAGCTGGTGGACATTAACATTTGATAAAGTTGAATAAGACTTTCTGATCACCTCTGGCCGTGCCACTAACTGGAATGTCAAGTAACGATCTGGTAAATATACAAGAATCCGGATTTTGTGGTCAGATCCCTATTAAACAAGCCTCGCCTCTCACTGTACAGTACAGAAGGTGCTGACCCTACCTACGCTTATTATATCATCTCAATGTGCTGCCTTATAGCACCCTATATGTTGCCATAGTTACGCTGCAGTGCTTCATTTACATTCAGCAGGATGTGTGGTTAAATTGTGGACCCTGTAGTAAACGAACATCCCATGGACCATGATTTCCTCTTGAAGACGATCAATGCCCAAAGATTCGTAAGGAACCTATAATAACACACTGGGAGGAAATGGACTCGCTCACTGGATTTTCAGATAGCTGTGTATGTAAATGAGAGTCAGCAAGTGTGAGACGCGGCTAAGCAACTGTGAAATCCGCTGACAAGCCGAAGCATCATTTAAGGAATGGAGCAGGATTTTTCTGCACACGCAGGGAAGCATGCACACGAATATTACAGTAGGCATGCAATTATCAACTATTTTCATTATCATTAATCTGATGATCTTTTTAAAAAAAATGTTATTAATCAAATAATCTATGAAAAAGTATATGAAAATGATGCCCGTCTAAATTTCCCAGAGCCTAAGGTGACATATTTGAAATTGGTCGTTTTGGCCAACCAACCGTCCCACAACTCAAAGCTATTACATTTTAAGAGAGTTATGACTAACTGATTAATCGACTAATATTTCCAGCTCTATATTATAGGACTATGAGATGATGAGTGTTTGGCTGTGTGTTGTTTTTTGGTTTCTGGTTTTGGTTTTTTTCCTGCTTAGTTCCAATGACACAACGTGGTAAAATTAGCTTTCTTTATGCATGTAAGGCGTCAGGGAACTCTTTCAGTCCATTCAGTCATGTAAGCGGTGTGAAAGATAACTGGTTAACTGGCTCTCAGCTTAGGTCCATTCCATTTCATTTTTCGCCTGTGCAGGAAACCCACATGTAACAATCATGTACAAAATGATAACGCTAGAATTATATATTCTCAAACATCTGAAAAGAATTTAAACCTTACCGAAGCTTAAAACCAGCCTGACATTGATCTGTTTTTGTATTTTGTTATATGTTCACATTTTCTACCTCTCTCTCTCTCAGTATCTCTATGGCGTCTGCAGCAGAGGATCTTCAGTTTCCAGCTGGGCCAGCTGCCTGCGCAGGCTGTTTACTCTGTTCTGAAGCTCCTTGTTGTATTCAATTATATGTACCATTTCATCGTAGGCCTCGTCCAGACACTTGGAGGAGCGGTTCCAGCGAAGGAACACTCCTGCAATAGAAGAGGGGGAGAGCACTGTGAGGAATCTATAAAGAACACAAACTATCACAGGGAAGCTTCTCTTATATACCGATAATGCTCTTAGCCAGTGGACTAAGTGTAGACCTCAGTGCTTTTAGCTAAATGCTAATGTCAGACCGCTAAAATGATCACAATCACAATACTCACATGTTGATGTTTCACCTGTATAACATTTACCTTTCAGCCTCAAGAACCCTTACGTGTTTAATAGGTGCCAACATGCTAAACTATGATGGGGAAAGTAAGAAGACGTCAAAGAAACAGCTGCAACATTTCTCTGGCAATATTGTCTTGCAAACTGGAATTCATAGTAACAAACTGATTTGAATTGTGTGACTGCACCCTCCCTACACCTGCTCTACGATGGTGGCTGGAGGACTCTGCCAGAGGAACCTGAGGGACTGACATACTGGAAACACAACTGTGATCACAGAGATGTGCTGCATGACTGGAATGTACAGCATGAACAGGAAGTGACTTGTCGGTTATAACGAGAGCATGTGTGTGTGTGTGTGTGTGCGTGTGAGACATAACAGGGACTTTCTGTGCATCCACATGACTAAAACGTCTCCTCGCTCACTCATTACCGAGATCTCAATTATTTTGTCATGTTATGTATTTACATTTGGGTGGATGATAGTTTTATTGTACTTATAACAGTATTTCCTTCAAATTCATGTTGGAATTATTAAGCCTATAAAGAAAACTTTCAGAAACGGTGGATTACAGTGGTAAGCCTTTGGTTCCAGGTAAGTGGATGGCGCACATATTTATATAATGGGCACAGCAGATTGGGGGAATGTGTGAATCCCTATATAACACAGACATTACTGACGGGACTGAAGCAGCTTTGTCTCTGGATTTCACAATAAACAAAGGCAATAGGAAATTGCAGTTTAAGATCCCTTTTACTGAAGCAAGGAGCCCTTACAACACCGCTCCACATTTTTTGTAAAAACGCAATGTCCCTATTTATCTCAACATCAAGAGCTACAGATATGGATTCCCATGGGGTCTTTTAAGTTGGCAGCGGAGTGTGCGTCATTCTCTGTGAAACGAGTTGCATAAGCAGGGTGTCTGTTGCATTTCACGTGCTTCAGTAGTTCGTATGTATTCGAGTTCACATAAAATGAGGAGTGGCTTAAAGGCTTTAGGCAGGATGGGGGCGCCCCTCGCACAGGACTGTCTGAACCTAATGACTCCTCATCTGTCTGGAACTCCTCACCCTACTTTTCTTTATGAATGGAGTTTGTTTTGCGCTGACTCGAGATTCTGCAAGTGCTGCAAGAGTGGATACCCCTGGGATCACAATTAATGACGTTAACTTGATTCAAAAAAATAAAACACATTTTTAAATCACGCTCATTAAGTTTGTAGTGGAATAAACCCTACCACATGGCAAACCAAGCTCCTTAAAATATAATCATTTAGAAAGCTACTCATTCAGACTTATTTAATATGTAACTGACTTCACAGAAGACACTGTATGTATTTCCAGCAGTGGATACTATTTAAAAGCTCTCACTCGTTCTTCGGCTCAGTGGTGCAGAATAAGTTATCTACCAGCGCCCCCGTGTTTCAGAGCAGAGAATAGTGCTTATTTTTTCATGATTGTGAAACCTCAACCTCAAAAGAGCAGTATACGTTCACTTCACCCACAAACATTTTTCTTAAAGCATCATGAAGCCGTCACTGTCCCACTGCTCATTTTATGTTCACCATCATGTGGTACTTTGAAAGACAACACAGTTTATAAAAAAAAAAAAAAAAACAAGGTGGAAGAAGTTGTTATAAAAAATACTCCATAATCAAATGTACAGTTTAAATTAAACGTATTAATCTGTTTAAACTACGTGATTACAAAGTGAAGATTTGGGCAGAATCTGTAACAATCAGTTATCAAATCATTATGTTACACATATTGATATTTTCTGCTGCAATATAAGCCTTAAATGCATAAATGAACTATATGAGATTGTTGCTGCAGACAAGTCATGTAATTGGAAAAATCTAGGCGCGTTGCTGTCACAAACTTCCCTTTGAAATGAAATGTATGCATGTCCGCATTTATGTTTGTAACTTTGAACATATGGCAACATGTGTGTGTTACAGTATTCACTAGTGGCTGACAGGGTCACTCAGCATATCAATGGTGCAAATGGTAAAATCAAATGATGCCCCCTTCTGGTGAGATTTCAGAGTGACTGTCTGAGAAAACGTTCAATCGCAGACGAAACAATGAACAATTTACCCGTGCTTGTTACAGCGGTTTTAACACCCACTGCTTAACATATTCACACTTGGTTTCAAGCCTGTCCAGGCATAAACCAAAAGCACGAGTCAAACCTGCAAAGTCATGAAACATGGGTCATGCTGTAAGTGCACAGCATGCAGTCCTACTGGTTGATGCAAATAGAAGCAGGATTTCAGTGTCAAACAAGAATATCAGGATTGCTATCAGTGGTGTGTAGGTCGCTACCAGTCTGCTATTTAAGTTGTAGGCTTTACGTAAACCTTTGTGGGTGTTTTCACTTCTAGGTCTGCTCATAATATGGGACAACTGTGATCAGTTTTCTAAACCATTTGAGTTTGCTTCTGTTTAGTCTTTTTCTTTCAGTGTCTTGCTAACTTCTCTTATCCATAACACAAAGCCAATATGGTTACTTTATAAAATGATATTTAGGGTTGAGAAACAGTTGTTTATTGCAGGATATTACAAATGTAATGGAGTGACGATACCTTCTCGCCAATAGACAGAACCTATTAGCTCACCTGCTGTATACTAATCCCCGTCATTGCATGTCTTTCGTGCTTGTTTCTTACCTTCCCACAGTAGCAGGCTCTGAGGGGCCACGGAGGGCCAGATCACAAGACTGTTGGTCTCGTAGAGCGGGTTGGTCAGAAGCTCCAGTTCTTGGGGCCGATTCACCCACGACCAAAGGGACACAGTCTTCGCAGGCAGAGACAGTTTGGCTCTGTGGACAGAGCGAGAGGGTGGACGATATCCCTGCATATTGTCGTTGATGATGGAGACAGTATTCTCCTTTCCCTCAATAAAAAATGTTGAATTGACTTTGGGAAAGTCATCGCATCCACATCTTTTTTAATGAAGCTGCTTAGTGGCCACTTGCACGAAAAGGTGAAGGAAAGGCTCCATAAAATACATTAATGTCATGAATGAGACATTACCACACTCATGGCCAATATACTGTGATCTCACTTTTATAAACACTGTATTGTGTTTATGACGTATCTGATTGTAATGGACCATGCAGGTGTACATGACATTGTGTGTCACAAACCAATACAAAACACGAATCAATAAGCATATGGCTAACACAAGCTGGTAGGCCACCCTCCACCGACTTACCTCTCAGCTGTACTGTTGCCCAAGAAGGTGCCAAATTGAGAAGCATAGGTGTGTTCAAAGAGCAGCACCAGGAAGCTCTCGCTGAATTCAAAGGAGCATGGAAACTGGCGAAGGATTTGCCACACACAGTCCAAGAAGAGCAGGAAGACAGGAGCCTCTTGTCGAGGCTTGCTGTTGGAGTAGGCCGACTGGGCGCAGCGCTGCTGGAACGGGTGACCCGCCTAGATAGATGGTAAAAGAGGCGAGAGGCGTCGTGAGGAGAAATGCGAAGACCCCGTCGTGATATTAAAATGCCTTTGTCACCTAATTTGTGTAAAAACCAAAGCGTGTCATTTTAAAACAAGATCTTCTTTCATATCATATCAAAAAGGTTAAAAAAAAGATTTTGGGCTGCGCTTCAAAGGTCAGATAAGCTTTACCTGGAGCCACTCTCGCTCCACCAGGCCCTGGAAGCCTCTGATGGTCCTGCAGGCCGGATCAAGGATGATCTGAGCCAAGGAGGTCACCTGCAGGGTGGAGTCCGCCCCCTCTGTGCCGTGAACAAGCACAGACGCTCCCTCCCTTAGACGAGCACACATGATTACAGTTTGTAGCACAGAGCAGAAGAATTGCGACGGTATTTCGGAGTATTCACTGGCACAGGATTAGTGCCATTAGTATTAGTATTAGGATAACAAGCAAACTTTGTTTCCTGACCTGTCGATGCACTGGGCAGCCAGGCATGCAGTGGTGAGGATCTCCTTGACATGAGTCTGCCAGCTGGAAGCCTCTAGCTTGCTTAACCAGCGGTCCATACTGTGCGACTGGTCGTTACACGCCTCCACCAGCTTTATCAGGCTCTCCTGGAGGATGTTAGACCTGAAAATGACAATAGAATAGTTCATATATATTGAATATAAATGTCAGCCATACGAATAAATCAGTATCACATTCTACCCAAAGAGTCTTAACAATATTTATTGATTAGTTATTACCTTGTGGAGCCACTGAAGCCCTTACTGACCACTCACCTTTCGATTGCCTTGTGGATCCTTCTCCACTGGGGGTAGTTAGCCTCAGACTCAAACCCTCCACCTCGAGCTTTGGCCTGCTGGGCAACATTGATGGTGCGCGTGTCGATGATGTAGCCGCGTTTGCCTGGCCGCAGGGTGGCGTTGATCAGCTTCTCGTCCTCCTTACACCGTCGCCCGTTGGTGCCTGTCAGAGGCTGCCCTGCTCGCATCATCACCTGAAAGCAGAAGTGATTCAAATAAACATTCCATAAGAACAAAAAACGAACCCATGCCTACAGAAAGTCTTATATTCAGGGTTCTCACCGTTTTTTAAAAATTGAGTAAAATTCAAGCACTTTCAAGGTACCGAAACCAAACATCTGCAGACTCTCAAAAACTTTATAATCACGTCTAAATTGTTACTATGAATTCCAGAAGACAACAAACAAAGACGGCGACAAGATCATTTCATTTCAAATATTAAAAGATTTTTGCTTTACATGAGTGATTGCATTTGATGAAACACTAGATTATAACACAACACAAACATAACGGTTAAAATTACCCATTTCCCAAACATGCAGGACATTAGTCATTACACAGTTTAAATCCACAAAGAAATAGTGAGAATCATATAAACTCCATTTCCCAGGCGCTCACCATGCCATTCTTCTTGTGGTAGTAGCTAAGTACTGGAAAGCGGCCACCGTGTCGGAAGGTAGCTACTTTCCTCAGTGTGTCATCATCAACATCTTTGGGCACTGCGACTAAAGGGGGGTATGTTGGACACACACTGAAGTCCTTGTTGACTTCACTCAGTCTCCACTCATCTGTCTGATAAAAAGGATCGTGACAGGTTAAAAGAGGGGTGTTCAGCATGTACAAGAGGGGGACTGAGAGCATGTTACGTGTAAAAGTGTTTGTCACTAATCATGTCCATACCATAGACTCCAAATCTTTAAAGGCATCTTCTGGAAGAAATGAATTCCAGCCATCTTCTATGACTTCAAACATGGGCCGGTAGAAGAAAGGGTACATCAACGAGACTGAATCGAGCGTAGACAGAGCCTAGAGAGGAGTAAAGAATACGTACTGCTTAATCATACATAGAATATAATTTGACATTATAAATAGGACAACCTTTAAAGAAAGTTGAAAATTGGCTTTTTGGCATGGAAATGATGATTTTCTTTTTTACCTCAATAGAGCTGGTAATGTTAAGACACTCCTCCATGCCAGGGACGTCGAGCTGGATCACCCTCAGGTCTTTGCATTTGACTACGATGCTTCCCAGAGGCCCCACAAATCTGAAAGATAAGTGAGCACAGCAGCTGTCATGGGAAAGACACAATTGATTGCAATGAGGCCCCACAGTGAGAATACAGTGTAATCTCCCCACGCATCTCCTGTGATGCTGGGGAGTTGTGGACAGCATGCCAGAATAGTGCATTCATGTGCAATCATTAGTTTACTTGTGACTTTTCATGGCCAATGTTTACTCCACATCCTTCTCAACCACACGAAATAAATGCTCAACCTGTGAGAAACAGTATAGTGCCAACACACACTAAGACTCAAACTTTCTGCCACAAGAGTTTCAGATACTCTCTCCACTGTAGAGGCAATGCATAAGAGTACTATAGAAAAGAAATAGCAGTGAAATGCTAAGATCTGGTGCATGCAATCACAAGTGCTGCACTGAACTACAAATCTACTTTCACTCAGTGTTTCTTCCCTTGTTACCCATTTCCATGTGTCATTGTCTTTTTACGTGCAACTAATAAAACTGCAAACTGACAGTGACATTGCCTGAAAAACAATTAATGACAAAGCTCATCACCTCTTCTCTATAGAGTCAATGTTTGAGTGAAGCAGCCACAGTTCCTCTGTGTTGTCCTGTCTGGAGGAGAGAATCAGGTGATGACCAGTTAAACAAAGGGTCCCCTCCACAGTGGGCATGAAAGGCCGATGTAGGACAACCCCATCCACCCTGGGTGTCTTTATCAACTCTGCAAACTCCATGACCTGGTCTGGAGAAAAGACAGTAGACAGCCCAGATACAGGGGGAACAGATTATGAGGGTGTGGGTCCTTTTCAATGCATATGGACAACGCTACTGACTAGCTAACGTTACTGTTGAATAATAATAAATAATAGACTAACTTAAGCTCTGCTGATTTTAAAGAAAGATATGGTGTACGTCGATGTCAATCAACATTAAACCAATAAATGTGTCAGCTAGCTAAAGTTAGCTTGATTCAGGAAGTGAAGTGGCTAACGGTAGCCAGCTAGCTAATCGTGACAGACCGTATACATTGTCCGTCATTTCTATATCTACTTCAAAATGTTAACATCATACATATCGTAAATGTACATAATAAACATTTTCGTTTTTCATTGATTCTAAAATGATTTATCGCACAATTACCTGATGATCTTTATGTTTAATTTGGTGTTGGGCAAGACTGGTACGTTCACAAAAATACGCCGACTGGAAACAACTGACTTGTGTGAATCGGCTCTGAACAATTTGCATAGCAAATTTCAAAATTCTTCTTTTACTTAAATTAAACAAAGCATTTACACTGCGCTTTCCAATGGTTTTAAACATCAATGCTATAGTTGAATGCCTACGAAGATTTTATAACGTGATGAAATATGAATGTATGTAAAATGTAAGGTTCATCTTATTCATCCAGAAAGTAAGATGCCAAGTCAAAATGAAATGATCCACTGGATTTAACTAAAGGAGTTAAAGACTTTTCATCGATCATTGGGTGGTTTATTTATTTCACTTCAGTTTAAGAAAATATTTGTTCAGAAGATCTGTTTTGCTTTAGGGTGGGGTTTCCCTTTAACATCTAATCTATAGTACAACATAATTAGTGAAGTCATTGATAGGGGTTCATAACACTTTGCTTTGAAAGCCAAACACATTTTTTAAATAACTAAATCATTTTTTAAGAGCCGTTAGGGAAGTCATTGTATGGTCAAAAATTGCAAATGAACATACAGGCATAGTCCTCAGTGCTGAACAAGAGTATTTAAATGCCTATCAAAGTGTTCATGCATTAAATGCAGATTATTAGCACAGTCACATAGGTATTTATTTACTTACCTATGATGAAATGAAAACCAACATATTTTCACATTCCTGTTGCATATGTGGAGCTGCTTTTATTTTGTAGGCTTATCGATGTATCGTCTGTTCATCTGCTGCTGCATGAAACGTCTAACAATATCAAAAATGGACACTAGGTGGTGACATTGAACGAGACTTGTGGCCTGGAGGGTACATTTTGCATGATAATGAGAAATACATTAGTGTGTTGGCCAGGTAAAGGAATATGTGTGTGTGTGTGTGTGTGTGTGTGTGTGTGTGTGTGTGTGTGTGTGTGTGTGTGTGTGTGTGTGTGTGTGTTATATTGATAACAAATCATAGATTGTAAAAGAAGTAAGCAGACTCTTGGTTGGTCAGTCAGAGTGCCAACCTAATGATTAATAACTAACAATTAACAGGCAGCCAAACCAGGTGGTCTAGATTCAATAAAAACAGTAGCCAGGCAAGTCAGGTACATGAACAGGCTGGCAACTAGAAGGCAGGAATGTGCAGGCTACTTAGATAATCTAACAAAAGGAGAAAGTAAATTGGCATCTATAGTGTATTTACAGTATTACTAGACTAACGAGCAATTGCAGAGCAACATGAGAAAAAATAATAGAGGAAAAAAGAAGAGAGAGAGAGAGAGAGAGAGAGAAAGAGAGAGAGACCCATCTCCTTGGATGGAATAAGAGCCGTAAAAATGGCAACTACAGTAAAAATGAACAAAGAGTTTTAGCAGTTAATCTAATATGAAGATGTTCAGTAAAATAAGTCCATGAAATGTTTCCAGTGAAATGAGTCTAATGAAAGTCCAGGGTCAGTCTTTTACTTCGTTCCAAGTAGACAGTGCCAGGTTGGTGTAATAGGGGTTAATGAGGGTGTGTAGGTGTGTATGACATTGTGGGCAGATGCGTGAAGCAGAGGGCAGGATAAACATGGAGGCCCCTGCTCTTCCAAACAGCCCCTGAGAAAAAGAGCAGCATGAAAGCTTGGGAAAAGAGAAGACCTGTGTACATAATAAATATAATTTGAGTCTCGATTTAAAGATCATAAGAGAGCCACCTTCCCTAATGGCAGAGACAGCAGCTTCCCTAATGGCAGCTGGGAGTTTATCCCCCCCCCCCCCCCCCAAAAAAAAACAAAGGGGGGGTAGATAAAAGCTGTTGCCTGAGGATTTTGTCTTTAGTTCTTAGGATAGCAAGGAGGCCTGCCTGCTGAGATCTTAAAGCACATGAAGGAACACACACCGACCTTGAATGGGAAACTCCCTAAAGAGGTGAACACTTTTGGAGAGAGAAGAAAAAGAGCAGATGGTGTAGCAGCCCTGTTTGTATGTACGCATCTTTGTCAGGAAAACGTGCGCGTGTGTGTGTGTGTGTGTGTGTGTGATGTATTGCAAATCAGTGCAGTATTTGCTTCAGTTGCAGCCTGTCTGGGCTTCACAATAGATGGTTTGCTCTGGGCCTTTCCAGCACACATCATAGAGAGTGTACAGACGCCACGGCTCAATTGAATGTGACACCCAGAGTTGCTTTACAAACCAAATAACTGCCCTTCCTCTGAGGGAAAGATGCTTTGCTATGTTTTTTTTTATTTTTTAAAGAAGATGGGCTGATAAAAATTTGCTTTCAAAGCAAATATTCACTTCACAGCCCCACACAGATGCAATGGAATAACCTAACCTCAATGTTTTATTTAACAGGAGGCTTAGACAAATGTGTCGGAGCAGGAGGGGATGATTTACTGTAGCATCTGTTATAAAAGGTTCAGTAACAAAATGTTAACTTTTATGGCAGCGGCTGAATGTTTAAAGAGATAGCACTTGATGAAACGCTTTGCCTCGTTCAACGTGCCTTGGAGGAATCTAGGGGGAAATATTAATGAAGTTGCCAAACACAAAACTACATTTCCAATTCAAAGTACATTGATAGACCCAGATGAGTAACTACAACCAGTAACTGTCAGAGTTTCTAAATCTGTCTTGAGTGAACCGAATGCCCGCTTGCGTCACACAGATCAGATTTTAACATTTATTGACGAGCTCTGAGCATTTTGGAACATCTTCCAGCTAATTTTACAGATTGACAGTTTGTACTCACACCTACACCATTACTCACTCGAGCTTTTCATTCAGTTTCTGATATAAAGACAATGTCTCATCCAACCTTCTGTTCCAAACAGTGTGTTTGTTTTTGTGTTCTATGATGTTGTTTAGTTATTTTGGGCATGTCCAGTGAATCAGAGAATTCTGTCACGTTAAATAATGATGACTTAAACATGGGTGCAGAGTCTAATACCAAAATGTGTTGCGTAACTTCTGTGAGAAACTATTTTATCTCTCCACTCAAAGCCCCATCAACAGCCCCACTGCCTCTGAAAGTTTTGAAAGGCACTTTTATATCTTAATCAAGCTTATGAAATTAGATAAAGTTATTGCTTTGGAAGGTTTGTTCAGTCATGTCTGTGTCACAAAAAGGATTTTTGCATTGAGACAGTCACATCTCCTACAGCTACAGTCATCAGCTCATGCCCCAAATGGAAAAAGTGTGAAAAAGTGTAAAGGCTCCTGAAGGATTCATCACTAATTACATTCTTTGCATTATTTACACACATGTGCTGCTGTAAACCTTGTAAGCTTGAGCAATGTGTTCCCCTATTTATTTAAGACAGAACTGTATTAATTTTCCATTTCAGTACAGTATCATCCAGGTTCTTATAACCTTAACATTTTTAATGTATTAGACAAATAGACCTACCAATCACAACACAACAAAGTGAAACCATACAGATGTAATAATGCTACCTGTTACGTTGAAGGCTGAATTGCACCTATAAACAAAATTCTGATTTACTTAGAAATCTCATTGGCAGATAGCCAATCACAGTTTAGAATGACTTGGTGGCAGATTTCAGCGGTGGCCAGTGCCACTCCCGGACACACCACTACATGACAGCCAACAGGCTTAAAACAATGCTAAATGTTAGTATTCATTTCTTAATTATTACACACAAACTGGAAAGGCCTCCTATAGACTTGTCATTTGCTTCTCTTGAAGTCACACTTCTGAAGTAGAAAACATAAAAAAGCCTCGTTCATGGATGAAAATCATGCACACACACACACACACACACAGACACACACATTGTCTGATTTATTTAGCCTACGCCTCCCTTAACCATCCATAATCCTGATCTCTTCCTCAAGAGGTCGGCCTTTTTCTTGCTAGTCCTGCCTTGTATTATTTTAAGGTCTGCTATAATATTTGCCCACTCTCTGTCTCACACACACACACACTCGTGTAATCCTGTGATTTGTTTTTGTTTTGTTGGAAATGACAAATGCCTGTTTGGGACAAATTGGCTAAAAAGTGCTTTATAATTTGAATTGATGTCATCTGATTTGATTGTTTATATTGCTGTGAGGCCCTTCCTGCATTAAACTGCCTACCATCTCCTGTGAACGTTAGAGCTGAGTGCGCATCTAGTGTGCTGCTCAGAAGGCATTGTGGAGGCCTTACTGCCCTGAGGAAGAAGAGAAAATGAAGGCTACTCAGATGAAACATGATGTGCCGGTACCTAGCACACAACCAAACTCTCTCGTGCGCATTTGATCACATTTAAATAATTCCCCCCCCAGTTATCTGGGCCCAGGAGGAACGGCTACACCCTGATGCTTTTCATGAATCATCAATGTGATTTCTCCTTCACTACTGCACCATATACAAAGAAGTGACCATTCATTTATGACAAATGCTAGTCTTGAAGGAAAGCTATTTAATCTTACATGATGTATTTATACCAGACCTTCTGGGACATACAGTAACACATTTTTGTAGATTGTGGTAATTTTTGTATTCAATATAGAACAAAATTAGACCAAGCCCTGCATTATCTTTAGTTGAGCTACATTTATTGTAACTGTACTCATATAAAGTACATACACAGAGTGTTTTTATTTATTGTTTAGGTATATTGTAATTACTTTTTCTGTGAAACCAGAGAAGACCTGGTCCAGCGAACCCAATCAGAAATAATTGTGAATGAATTTACAGTAGCTCTGGGCTCCATCTCACTGTTCCAATGGTATCTCTTAGCAAAGAGAGAAAAGCCTGCAAACTAGTCATGCTATTTCTCTCTGTAATGTGTTAACATTTTTACTCCAATGTGATTTGTCATTAGTCACAAGCCAAGGTGGATATGATCATCTTTAAAAAACATGATTACATCCTAAATATAAAAGTCCTTCTGTAAGTATATCTTACAAGAAAACCTTTTTTTATGTATCTTAGTTGGCCCAGCACTTACTTCTTCAAATCTTCAAGACTGTGTTTCGTGGTTAAGAATAGAACTAGGTTTATGTTTTAGGGAATGCATTTTTCGCAGAGAAAGAGAGGGAGGGGGTTGGTGCGGTTTCAGTACTACTATTTCAGCACTGGACAGCTCCAATCAAATCCGGCGAGCAGAGCGGGCAGCAGGGGCGAGGCGGACATGATCCAATCAATCTCACCCTGGATTCAGCCCCGCGTGGCTCTGTGGGCACAGTCCAATCCCAGTGTCGTTGAGCCTGCAGCGGTGTCCCCAGGTCTTTGCTCGCACACGCTGGAGGGGAGAAGGGGGCGTGGGGGGGGGGGGGGGGCGTCACCATTCAGCAAAAGCGTAACCCCGGGACTGCTGCTGGCAAAAAAAAAAAAGCGGGTAGGAGAAAAAACCCCCCAGGTGTCTT